>CATIWM010309566.1:0-10875 GCA_949671775.1 Mallotus repandus
AGGTTCTTGCTATGCAAGAGGAACTCAATCAATTTTAGAGAAATAAAGTGTGGACTTTAGTCCCTGGACCTAAGAATTATCCTATAATTGGCACCAAGAGGGTTTTTAAAAATAAACTTGATAAACTAGGTGCAATTATTAGGAATAAGGCTGGGTTGGTGACTAAAGGCTATAATCAAGAAAAGGGTATAGATTATGATGAAACATTTGCTCCGATTGCTAGATTATAAGCAATTAGGATGTTACTTGCATATGCATCATACATGAATTTTAAGCTTTTCCAAATGGATGTAAAGAGTTTATTTTTGAATGGTTTTTTTGAGGAAGAAGTCTATGTTGAATAACCTCCAGGTTTTGAGCAACATGACTTTCCTAATTATGTCTTTAGGTTGTCCTAAGCTTTATATGGTTCAAAGCAAGCTCCTAGAGCTTAATATGAAAGATTGAGTGCATTTCTCTTTAAAAATAATTTTTCCAAAGGCAAAGTTGACATCACACTTTTCATCAAAAAGCATAAAGATGACATTCTCATTGTGCAAATATATGTGGATGATATTATATTTAGTACTACTAATGAGCTTTTATGTGAAAACTTCTCTAAGTGCATGAAGAGTGAGTTTAAAATGAGCATGATAGGAGAACTTAAATTCTTCCTCGGATTGTAAATAAAATAATGCACCAGTGGAATCTTCATCAATCAAGCAAAGTAGACTAAGGACTTGCTCAAGATTTGGAATGGATGGAGCAAAGGTGAGTAAGACTCTTATGTTTACCACCATAAAGCTTGACAAAGATGAAAATGGTAAGAGCATTGATGAAAAGAAATATCAAGGTATGATTGCTAGTCTACTTTATCTTATTATAAGTAGGCCATATATTATATTTATTGTGTATATGTGTGCTCATTTTCAATCTTGTCCTAAATAGTCTCATTTGAATGCGGTTAAAAAAATCTCAAAATATCTTATTGGCACATCTCATTTAGGACTTTGGTATCCTAGAAATGCATTATTTGATCTTATTTCCTATTCGGATGCTAACTATGCTGGGAATATCCTAGATAGGACAAGTACCTCTGGTACTTGTTAATTTTTAGGAAACTCTCTTGTTTCTTAGTTTAGTAAGAAACAAAATTCGGTCACATTGTCTACCGCTGAAGCTGAGTATATTACCGCGGGTTATTATTGTGCACAAGTCTTATGGATTAAACAACAACTCATGGACTTTGGATTGGTTCTTGATCGCATTCCATTTAAATATGATAACACTAGTGCAATAAATTTTTCCAAGAATCCAATTCAACATTCTAGGACTAAACACATTGACAATAGGCATCATTTTTTACGTGATCATGTGCAAAAAGGTGATGTTGTATTGGAATTTATTGATACAACAAACCAACTTGTGGATATATTTACTAAACCTCTTTATGAAGAAAGAATCAATTTCATCAAAAGAGAAATTGGCATGTAAGAAGGCAATACATTGTAATATATGTTTGTTTATGTCATTAAATTATGTCATTAAAATCAATCGCTTGAACCCTTGAGTGATCAGTTTGATATGTTCTTGAATTTTGATTGATTATGGTGCAAAATTGAATAGTTCCTAATGTGTTTGAAGAGGCTCAGCCAAAGTTCAAAGCTCAAATTTTAAAAAATTCTAATTTTAAATCATGATCATTATTCTACTGTTATTGGCAGTGAAGATTCTGTTCTTGTTCAAATAAATTCATGTTCTTGTTTAAAATTATTTTTGATAAGTCAATTTTTATAATTATAAAAAAAATCAATGATTACAGTTCACTGACAATCAGCTCTTGAAGTGTTTGATTTTTTTAAGTTTCTTGATCACTGTCATTAACTCTGTCATGACTTAATTTAGTTATGACAGCTTAGTCATGATCATAACTCTTTGTGTCATCGTTATGATAAATTTGTTTTAACTATATTGTAAAATTTTTATCATGATCATGACTCCTCATTCATTACCTATGACTTGCCTAGGGTTAAGCGCTAAAGTATTTAAAGCATTTTTTTAACCTAATCCTTCTCTTTCTTCCTCCAACGCCGCCCACTCCCATCTTCTCCTTTTTTCCTTAATCTTGTTTTTACCCCAAAACATCCTCTGTATATTATCCATTTTTAACCTATCTCACATCACTTTCTTATCTCTAGTGGACCTTAGTTTAATTAAATTTTTTTGTCCCCACTTGAATCGGCCCCCCTCATTTTTCTCTCTCACTCGCATTTGTCACCATGTCCATCCCCATCGAGCCAATAAGGAAGGGAACTAAAATAAAGATTATAAAAAAAAGGGCCCACATGACCCATTGCTCTCCTCACTCGAGACTAAAGAGCAAAAGGATAGCAACCTCATTCTCAAGTCTTGTCCTCTTCTCTTAACTCGTATGTTCAATTAGGATCTCACCAATTGACCCTTGAGTTTCTATTAACCTTGAAACTAGAAAAGAACCACACATTATCCTTTAGGTTGTGTGATGAACACCAAACCCTCACAAATGAACAATTTGGAGAAGCCCTAAAGCTACATATCTAGGGCCTCTAAGCGTACAAGGAAGAGCCAATGTTTGAGGAACATAGTGCTTGGATGGAACTCACTGAGGAGCACAAATTTTGGCCTAGGGTAGCTAAGGACTCTAGCTTGAACTCTTTTGTGCATAAATATTTGCACAGATTTGTATCTTACTCAGATTTTGATAGAGGTGAAAGTCATAGCAATGTGCAAAAATTGGAATTGTTTATGCTATGGTATGGAGAGAAAGGAGCCCATGTTGCTTTTTACAAACTCTTCGCATATCAATTGCTTAGCATAGCCACTGCCAAGTTTAGGAAAATATGAGTTGGTGATCCAAAACTTCTAGGTGATAGAGGAATACACACGTATATATAGGGGATATTACATAAAAAAAAACCCCAACCTTTAAGGGTACTTTCAAATAAAATCCTATCCAAGTTTTTCTTTCAAATATAACCACAACCTTTGAAATGTTATTGAAAAAAGCCCTCATTGGATGACTATACTGGTAATGCTGAGTTTTTTGTTGAAATTTCATATACCTAGTATGCTAAGTTGAAATTTCATATACCTAGTATGCTGAGTTTTTTGTTATAATAACTAAGTTGCACTTTTATCTGTCTAAACAGTCTGCTAATCCAAAATGAAACACTCAATTGGAAGGGAGAAAATATCAATTTGGGGGCAAATGCATTGGTTTCATCTCCAATTACCAGTACAGTCATCGAAGTGGGCCCCATGGATCATAAAAAATAGTTTTATCCTCTGTTACCAGTACAGTCATCTAAGGAGGGCTTTTTTTGTTAACGTTTTAAAGGTTGGGATTTTTTATGTAATTTCCCCATATATATACAATTTTATTCTAAAAATAGTTAACTAAAAATAACTTATTAAATATAAACCATTAAATTAGATGGTTTATATTTAAAATTAATAATAGTTAATTGTTAATTGATGGTTTTAAAACAAATACATTTTAAACCATCAATCCTTAAACAAATACATTTGTTAATTATTAATAACTAATAATAGGATCCTCTGGATCATAGCTCTCCCATTTAAGTGGCTTGAACTCCTAATCAAGCTAGAATGTAAAATGAGGAAATTCTTGAACTACTTTATCTTGGGTATATCACTTAGACTTATGCAGAAGTTGCCCTTTCCTACCAATGCGAAAATACTTTCATTGTCCATGTTTGGTTTCATGAACCTTTTGCTCCAATATACAGTCATCCTCTAAAGGATCTTCTCGCTCCATCTTCAAATCATCGATTGAGGGAATATAGGTATCCTCATCAAGATCATCATCTAATAGAGATGGTTCAAAGAGCTTCAAGTTCTCGGCATTAATGACCGAGTACGTATACATATATATGGGGGTAGGTCGAGCTGCAAGGCATTATCATAAATTTTCTTAATGATTGTGAATGGTCCATATCTGACAGGCTTCAATTTCTTTCCTTCTCCTTGTAACCGTTCCTTACTGAGGTGTAGCCATACTAGGTCAGCTTCTTTGAAATTACATGGTCTGCGATGTTTATCATGGCAATTTTTATACCGCTGCTGTGAACGTTGCAGTTGTGCTTCCACCTTTTGAGAAATTTCTATGCTCGAACATGTTCTTCTTCTTCCTTTCCACTTAATGATTTGTCACTTGTAGTGAATGCCACGTCAAAAGGGGTTTGAGGTAAGTAACCCAAACTAACCTCGAAAGAGATTTTAATGTGGAGCCATGAGTTGCTCAGTTAAAAGCAAACTATAAGTAGGGGAGACTTTCATCCCATGTTTTTGGATGCTTGGAATTGTAACCCTTAATAAATGAACTATAGTCTGATTAACAACCTCTATTTGTCCATCTGTTTGTGGATGAAAAGTAGTATTGTGCTTTAACCTGGTATCCATCACTCCCCATAAAAACCTCCAGAAATAGCCTAAGAATCGACTATCTTTGTCTGATATAATCGATGTTGGGAGGCTAAAATGTTTCCAAACATTATGGAAAAATAATTTACCTGCCCCTTCTCCTGTGACAGTCTTCTTGCATGGAATGAGTATCACCATCCTACTGAAATGATCCATAACTATAAACAAGTAATCATTTTTGGACTTAGTTTTAGGCAATCCTCCAAGAAAGTCCATTGAAATGCTCTCCCAAGGTTGGCTAGGTACTGGCAATGGAAGATATAGTCCTAACTTCCGATTGGAAGGCCTCGAGGTGTTACATAAAACATAACCTCGTATGTACCGAGAGACATCTAGGTGCATCTTTGGCCAAAAGACATATCGATAAAAATTCAGTAAAGTTTTCTCTACTCTGAAATGTCCTGCAACTTTGGAAGTACAAGCTTCACGAATCCACTGCACTCTATCCTCATCTTCTGGTAAGGACAATTATGCTCCTTTGTACATTAGTCCATCCTTCAGTTGAAACTCATTGTTCTTCCCTTGTTGTAGCTTAGCATGAGCTGCACTAAAATCAGTGTCCGTGTCATACCTTATTGCGGACTCAGAAGGAACTCTAGGCTGGATTTGCATAGCCACCAATAATGCAGAACTTACAGGTGTAAGGGGCCGAGATAACATATCCGCCAATTTATTAGTCATTCCCTTCTTGTACTTAATGATAATATTGAATTGTTGTAAGTAAGACATCCATTTCATATGTCGAGCTTGCTATAACTTCGACTGTTTAGTTAGTTATTGAAGAGGCTTATGATCAGAGTGTACCACAACTTCCTTACCTAACAAGTAAGCTCTCCAATGCTTCACTGCTTAATGCAAGGCATATAACTCCTTGTCATAAGTTGGATAGTTCAGTACTGGTCCACTGAGCATCTCAGAATGGTATGCAACTGGTTTGCCATCCTGAAGTAATACGACTCCCATTGCATAGTTAGATGCATCTGCTTTTACTTCAAATGCTTTATACAGATTTAGCAATACTAACACTAGGGCCTTAGTAATCTTTCAATTCAATAACTAGAAGGATTCTTTATGTTTCTTCAACCATTCAAACTTTTGATTGGCCTTTCTGAGAGAATGTAATGGTGCTGCAATTAGAGAAAAATGTCTAATAAACTTTCTCAAATATTGGCATGCACCTATAAAGCTTCGAACTTTGGTCACTAGATGGGGTGTGGGCCATTGATTGATAACTTGTACTTTCTTTAGATCCATTATGAGCTTTCCTGCACCAATAATGAACCCTAGGTAGACAAGCTCTTATTTCACGAATTCATATTTCTTCACATTCAATCGTAGTTGACTAGCTTGTAGAACCTCTATAACCTGAGCAATATGACAAAGATGGTCCTCCCATGTGATGTTGTAGATTAGTATGTCATCCAAATAGACAATGACAAAGTCATCAATGAAAGGGCAAAGTATTTCATTCATTATCTCGTAAAGGTAGCTGGAGCATTACATAGTCTGAATGGTATAACTAACCACTCGAACAATCCCCGCTTTGTCTTAAAAGCAGTTTTCCAAGTATCTTCTTCATGGATACGTACCTGATGATAACCTGATTTCATATCAAGTTTGGTGAAGAAGCGAGCACCATGCAGTTGATCTACAAGATCATCAATCCTCGGTAGCGGATACCGATTCTTGATAGTGATTTTGTTAAGTGCTCTATAGTCAATGCATATGCGCCATCCTCCATCTTTCTTGGGCATAAGTAGCACTGGTGAACCACATGGTGAGTAGCTAGGCTTGATAACCCCTTGTTTAAGAAGTACTTGTATTTACTTCTTGATTTCTTCACTTTTCATCAGAAAGGTATGATATAAACCCAAGTATGGTAAAGGTGAATCTCCTACCAACTAAATTTCATGTTCTACAGCTCTTTGCGATGGTAATCCTTGCACATCCTGAAAAAGATCCTTAAAAACCTTCGGTAATTCTCCAATATCAAAATATTATGAAGGTGTTAGAGTCACTGTTGATAAAGTGATAACATCAGCACATTAATCTTATGGTCGAATCATTAATAAGATGAATTTTCCACAAGAGTTAACCAATCGTTTGGTCTGGTTGACTGTTAGCAAATCTTTTGTAGTTTGGGGCTTACAAGCATTGACATGGAACTCCTTTCCATTCTTCACCAAATGATACTTGTGAAGCCTCTTGCAATGAATTGCATCACAATCCCATAGATATGGACTACCTAATATATCTTGGCATACGTCTAACGGAACCCCCTCGCATGTCACTTCATCGATGTAATGATTAATGATTGCAAATTTGAAGGTGCATTGCTTTGTAATCTGCATGTCAATGTCCTTCTGAATCCAGCCTAGTGGGTAAGGCTTAGGGTGAGGCATTGTTTCTAAGCCTACCTTCTTCACTAAAGCCTCCGAAATTATATTATTTTAACTTCCAGGATCGATAATTGCTTGTACAACACTTTATTTCTCTAGAATATTCAAATGGAATAACTCTTCATGGTTGTAAGCATCTGCAGCATCTGTTCATGAAGTTATTAAGGCAAGTGTAGTGTCAGGTTACTTCAACTCTGGAAGGTCTTCTGCCTGTTGCACTATCAACATGGCCTTCCTGTCGTTCCTTCCTTGGTTATTCCTTTGATTTTTGGGTCTCAACTCAGGATGAAGTATCCAGCACTTGTTCTTGACATGTCCACTGGAATTACAGTGATCATAGTAATTTTTCTATGTTAGGCCATCTTTGATCTGTTTGCCTTTATTCTTCCAATTAGATATACTTACAGTTGTATGTTTGTCATCCTTCTTGTCAAGTCTTTTGTATTTGGCCTCAATGGCAATGGCTTTGACTGTAGCTTCTTCAATTGATTCTACGGTGAATAATTTTAGTTCTTTTCGTATGTAGTTGGTAAGTCATCTGATATATTTCATAAAGACATTATAATCTTCAACGTCTATATCCAATACCAATGCTTGGTTATGGAATTTAGAGGCATAGTCTTGTACTGATTGACTGAACTTTTGATTGAAGTGCTACCATTTGTACCACCTTTCTTCTTCGTAGCTAATAGGATAAAATTATTTTCTTAACAATTTCTTAAATTTAATCCAAGTTAACTCTAAAATGTTGTACCATTTTTTGCATGACTTCCACCATGTAATAGCGTGGCTTGAGAGTTTTAGGCTTGCAAATTGGATCTTTTCAGCATTAGAATAATTATATATATTGAAATAAGTTTCTAATGTGTCTATCCAATTATCTAATTTGTCAGCATCTGCAACACCACTGTAAGTAGGAATTTCAACCTTAAAATCAATTTTTGAGGCACTTGCATTTATTCGATTTCCTTCTTCCTCGGTGTTGTCTTCTTGGATGGTGTCTTCCTCATCCTCGCTGTCATCTATAACCTTTTTCTTTAAAGGGGATACATGCAAATGTTTCGAGGTTTTTAAGTTTTCCACTAGTTTAGAAACAGATGCTAATAATAGTTGCACATGTTCTTCAAGCTTGGTGATACGATCATAATTATCACTAGTCTTATTTATTTCTCTTGACATTTCTCCTTTCTTTGACCTTGGCTTCTGATGTATGAGCAAAGGACCTTTAAGCTCTTCTCTTGAAATTTTGTGTTGGCTGCGAGTTAGGACCATAAACCACCTTCTCCCTTCTTAGATCTATTACTCTGATACCATTTGATCCAAAACTTCTAGGAGATAGAGCTTTGAATTTCTAATAAGTTGGAAAAATAAATTCTTTAATTCATAGAAGAGAGAGATAATTTTGGAGAAGATGTTATTAAGCTAAAACAAATACGTTTATTGCTTATATTTTTCACATTAATGAATACACATATATATACTATTTTATTCTAAAAATAGTTAACTAAAAATAACTTATTAAATATAAACCATTGAATTTGATGGTTTATATTTAAAATCAATAATAGTTAATTATAAATTGATGGTTTTAAAACAAATACACTTTAAACCATTAATCCTTAAACAAATACATTTGTCAATTATTAATAACTAATAATAGGATCCTCCTAGATCGGTTGGAGGCTACATCACTTTCATTGCCTAATATCTGAAACTGATTGGTAATGATGAACATTACCATCAATCCATTGACATTCAACCAAATCACAAGTTGAATTTGGCTAATTGGGCCAAAAATTTTACAATCAGAAAATTCAGTGTGAATGGTGTTATTTAGTAGTGAGAAGTGGACAAGGATGGCAAAAAGGTTAGGCATGATAGGGACTCTATAGAATTTCAATAATTAGTTGAAGGTGTAGCTCCTTCAACCCCCAAAAAGCACCCTAGAATTCTAGTACATGAAGAAGACAAAGAAGTCGAGCCAACCACTCCCCTTCAATCTATGATTAATCAGCTTCAAGTTAACTTAGACAGAAAATTTGAAGCCTTGGATTCTCGCTTTGCTGCCATGGACCTCAAGATTGCCACCATTATTGATGACATTGCCTATTTGATGGCTAACCTCCCTGCCCCTCGTGCATCTCCCTGATCTGCATCATTTTATGAATTTTTTTAGGATTTATTTTGCTTTTCAAGTCTATCACAGAACTTGATATGGTTACAGCCCTTTAATGCTTGGGACATATTTTTTATGTTTTTGAATTGTTGTGACCTTCGACAGGTGCTTTCCCCCCTTGCCAAACTGTTTTTAGTAGTAACAAAGGGGGAGAAAAGGCTTATTTAGGCTTAGTTGTTTTGTTATTTTGTGAATAGCAAACAGTGTTTAGTTGTTGGTTATTTTGCGAAGTGATATGAATATTTGATGTTTGTGATATGAATATATGATGTTATTTATTGTTTATAGATATTGTGAATATTTGATATTTATGGATATTAAACTGATTTGAAATTTTTTTGACATTCTCTGTGTTTTGCTTATGGTTATTAGATATGGAAATTAAATTTCCATTTGCATAAATTGTTATTACCTATTGATTTTTGATTTTATTGGATATTATATTTTGGATTTCTGAATTGGTAGTTAATGAGCAAATAATGAATTTGTGAACTTTGGATTCATTTTAGTAGATTAACGATGCTATTGGCAAAAAATTTTCTCTTGTATGTTCTGTCATAAATTGACAGGTGTAGCTTATGCTCACCAAATCATGGTTGTGATCATGATTGAATTTTTATAAGAACCATGCTCATGTCACAGGCCATTATTTTTATTTCACGATCTTGATTTTGGAACCATAATTTATACCTGATTTAATCATTTGATATAAATGTCTCCATCTAATTTTTTTGTAAAACTAAATCGTCACAAAGTAAGACTAGAATTGCTTTGATCATGACAGTGCTCTATTAATAATTTTCAACTATTTATGTCTTGGTTGATCAATATGCAAAATGATCTTGCCTATTTGTCTTTTGCAATCTCAATTTTTTGGCTCATTTTATGGGGGATAGCCCCTTTCAATTTTTAGCCTAATTTTACATGATTATTTGTTACTATCAAAAAGGGGGAGATTGTTGAACCTTGAGGGATAAAACAATCATTTTTTATGGTTACAAGTAATTAAGTAAAATTATATTCAATTCATGTGCTTAAGTGTTTATATTCAGGTGAATTAATTTTGTAATAATCAGATGTGGCACAAGCAGTGACAAAAACATTATGTTCATAACTGGACAAGTCTACCTACGAAAAGTCATTTTTTGACTTTATTAAGTGTGCAGTCCTATCATGAGTAATGACAGACTCATCATGATATAGTGGGAAAATGGAAGATCGAATTTTTATTAAGATCTGAAGTCAAATTTGATGGGAATCTTCATTAAAAGTGATCACAAGCAAGTTCCAATAATTAGAAAAAAATTTCAATCAAAATTATGAAGATTCAAATTGCAAATTTCCAAAAATTTCCGAAGCTTGTCATGACCAACGTCACCACTAGTGTTACAATCATGATGGGCTAAATTATGATCATGATGATTTTTTCAGGATCATGACGACCAATTCTAAGAACTTCAAAAAGTTGTCATGACCATCGTTATCACCATTGTTATGATCATGAAAGCACACAGATTCAAATTTCTTCTTGGCACCCTTATAATTATGATCATGACAATTTTTTCATGATCATGACGAACGTGCAGAGTTCTTCTTTTTGGGTAGCTTAAACAACTCTATTTGCATTAAATGCACCTCTAACAGCTCTTTTTCTCTGTGAGAGTATAAGTATAAGTATAACTATGATTTTAGCTAGAAGGAGTTAATGAAGTAAAGCAAACAAATTTAGAGCAAATCTTTGAGCATTCAATCTTGAATTTAATTCTTCAACCACCCAAATTCTTCATCTTAAATTCTTTTTAACTTTATCTATCTCAAAAGAGTTCTTGAGTGTGGCTT
>CATIWM010309634.1:0-29828 GCA_949671775.1 Mallotus repandus
AAATCCATATGTATAAGTTTGAGTGACCTAGAGGTTGACATAACATTTTTGAGTTTAAATGATGACTTGGATTGTTTTCCCTTTTGACAAGCATCACAAGGTTTATCCTTAATGAATTAAAGTTTTGGTAAACCAATCACAAGTTCATGTTTACAAAATCATTTTATAGCTCAAAATTTGCATGTCCTAACCTTCTATGCCACATCCATGTGTCATAAGAAATAGACATCAAGCATTTAATATCTTTGTTATCAATTTTATTTAAATCAATAATGTATACATTATCAACTCTTTCACCACTAAAAATTACTTTGTTTTTATTAAGACTATTAATAAAGCAATTCTTAGGATATAAAGTGACTTTATTTCCAATATCACATAATTGACTTACACTAAGTAAATTATGTTTAAGACCATTAACAAGCAATATACGATGTATAGATAAGGATTGAGGATTACCAATTTCTCTAATGCCAATAATCTTTCCTTTTGCATTGTCCTCGAAGATAACATGTCCTCCATCCTTAGCATCAAACTTGTTGAATTGCTCTTTGTTTCCGGTCATATGTCTTGAACATCCACTATCGAGATACCAAATACTTTTTGCTCTTGTGGACTTTAAGCACACCTATACATCACAATTTACACACTCTTTTGAATCCAAACCTTAATTGGTCTAGGTTTGTTAGTTTCAAAGTAGTATGAAGGTAGCACTTGCAAATGTAGTTTTCTATAGAAGCATACATTGCTAGAGTGACCTTTGGTCATGCAATAAAAATATTCAACATTTGCAAATTTATTTCTTCTAGGATGATATCCTTTCCTAGTATATGAATCATGCTTTGTGCGTTGTGGCAGTGAATGTTTTCTATAACTCTTTTGAGTCATAGTGTGAGTGTGAGACATACATTGACAATGGCAATGTGTATTTTAATAGGTTTGTGCAACATGTTTATTTGTATTGTGTTGTGTAACATGGTTATTATAATTGTGTTTAGTGTACATATAAGCATGTTTAGGTTGTGGTGCTCTAGTTTGTACATACAAGCATGTTTAGGTTGTGGTGCTCTAGTTTGAGCCTTACCTTTTTGTGTCAATAGAGTTTGGATCTTATGAGACCTTCCTTTGTTATTTAACACATGAGACCTTTGAGCTTTGAAAGCTTGAGCCTCATTTGATTTGGAGGTAGAAGCAATAGAATCATGTAATGCTTTAACGAAATTAATGTGTGATGATGATGAAGAGTTTATTCCATTTTTATATCCAATTCCATGAGTATCTCTACGAAATTTTTAAGAGTCAAGAAGACTATCTAAAGTTTCTTTTCCCTTTTTGAACTTGGAAATGGAATTATTTAACTCTAGGACCTCTTTAGAAATTTTATGATTTTCATCATTCGCTTTCTTAAGTTGGTCTTCTAAGGAATTTGAACATTCCAAATCACTTGTAAGTTTTTCATTTAACTTAACAAGTTTAGAAAAATCATTTTTCAAGTTTTCAAATTCCTTGGTTAAACTAGTTAACTCATGCTTATAATGTTTTTTCTTAGTAAGTACACTTTTGCATTTAAGCATAAGTGTGCTAGCAATAGAGCTTTCATCATCATCATCATCATCATCATCATTACCATCAAACTCATAATCATCACAAGAAGATTTGGAAGTATTTGTTACCTCTTTTTCATTTTCAAGAGCCATGAAGTAAAGATTTTCCACTTCTTATTATTCCTCTTCCTTTTCAAATTTTGAGGAGTCATCTCAAGTAGCTTTGAATGCCTTTTTTTTCTCCTTTGCTCCCTTGTTATTGAATTTGAGTTTGGGGCACTCACTTTGGATGTGACCCGGTTTCTTACATTCATAGCAAGTAACTTCTTTAGCTTTCTTCTTGGTTTCTCCTTCGTACTTCTTGTTGAAGTCTTTAGTTCTTGAAGAATTCTTCTTTCTCAAGAGTTTTTTAAAGCTTCTTGTGAGCATGGTAATATCACCATCTTCATCACTAAAATCTTTAAGATTTTCATCTTCACTTTCTTCTTGTGAAGCCTTTAATGCTATGCTCTTTTTCTTTTCTTCCTTCTCTTCTTACTCTTCACCTTTTTGCTTTGTTATAAGCTCATGAGTGAGAAGCTTTCCAATAAGCACGCTGATTGAAAGAGTAGTAAGGTCTTTAGATTCCTCAATTGAAGCAACTCGAGATTCCTAATCCTTCTTAGGTAGGATTCTTAGAATATTATTGTTTACTTCTTCCTTAGTAAAATATTTACCAAGTTTCTTGAGAGTGGTGATAAGAGCATTCAAACAATTTGTCATCTCTATGATTGATTCTTGAGGTTTCACTTTAAAGAGTTCATACTTATACATGTGGAGTTGAACCTTCTTGCTTCTAACTTGCACATTACCTTCGTAGTGATTTTCCAAGGTTTCCCACATTTCCTTAGCCGAAATGCAATGTTGAAGCTTTCCACCTTCTTCTCTTGACATAAAAGAGACTAAGGTGATCATAGCTTTTTTATTTTTGTGATTTTCTTCCTTTTGATTATTGTTCCATTGACTCCTTGGGATGGTAGTGACTACACCTTCTAGATAGTTTTGGGTGGTTCCCAACCCCTTAAGATAATATCCTAAAGTTTGATGGAATCACAATCTAGATAGAGCTCTATTTTGAATTTCCAATGAGGATAGTCACTACTATAAAAAAATGGTATAAGTGAAGAAATATTTTAAGATTCACTCCCTATGATCTTGTATTCTACAATTAAGTTCCTAGAATTCTCGCTATGATACCAAATAAAAATGCCCTAGAGGGGGGTGAATAAGGCTATCGAACAAAAATCAAAAATTTAAAAAAATAATTAAATAAGAATTAAAGAATGTTGAGAAGGAAAAATGATGAACACAAGAATTTAAGGAGTTCGAATTCTCAACAATCCTATGTCTCCACCTAACTTATCCCCAAGTTAGGATTTTCAATCACCTACAATCTTATTCACAAGATTGAGATTATATAAGAGTTTAAGGCTTACTCTTACAACCTTACAAACTAGAGTTTCTAGGCTTACTCTAAAACCAAATCCCAAATGTTTTAATGGCTAAATACTTAAACCAATTCCCTTATAATAGAATCTCACTTTCCATTTTTCTTAAACCCAGAAATACAAGAATAAGAATCTTTATTTTAAACACTCGCCAACTCTCATAAGAGTTTATACAATAATAGAATGAGATTAAAGAAAAATAAGAGATTAATTGAATGCTTTTGAAGTATATAATGAATAATCAAGTTTCTTAACCTCTAAATGATCTTTAGAGGTTATATTTATACTTGAGCAATTCAATTATAGTTGTTGAAAATAATAATTTCATTTATAACAAATTCAAACACCATTTGAATATTATTTGGACTTCGGAGCTGTGATAACATTGATCCAGGTCGGGATTTCTTCAATCCTGGTTAGAATATTTAAAAATAGCCGTTTGTATCTATTATTTTTGAATAACTGCACTGGTCCTGGTTGGGATAGCATTCGGGCTTTATTCTAGGCAAAGAATTGAAGAAAGAAGCAAATGAGTCCCGATCATGCAAGCTGATCCCAAGCGAGACTGTATTGATCCCAATTGGGATTTGCAGTCCCGGTCCTGGTCCCGATTGGGACCAGAGCCCGGGGTCTGTTCTACCATTTTTGGAAAAATCTGGCAAAACTTGTCCCGATTCATCTTTATTTGTCTCGGTCGTGACCGTGCTCATGACTAAGGTGCAGACTTGATTTTCTTTCATATTTTTGTTCCATTTTGATTTCTAAATAAGTCCTAGCTTATACACACTTAAATAAACATATTAAATGTTCAAAATTAAGTTTGTTAATATCAAAATCAAGATTGATTATTGCTAAGGTCAACAGACCTTATATAATAAGCTTATTTTTAAGTAGGCTGAATATGAGAATTTATACTTTTCATTCATAAATATGCATTTCTACATCAAGATAGTCAGCTGTAGCAAATACATGCAACCTCTGATCCCACAACCAAAATATGCAGCTACTACCATATACAAAAAAGTTCATTATGCAGAGTGCATGCCCTCTGTTTCCATAACTAAGCATATTTCACTTACATATACAAAATATACTACCTATTCCTAACATATTCAGCATTTTAACTTCTATTTCCAATCAAAAGCAAAAGAACAATCACTATTAACACAATTATCATTGTTCTTTGCTTCTTCTGAATACTCCTTGCTATGTCTCTCTTAGATTCATATTCCCTCATCTTTCTGAGCAATCTGATAATTACATTCCTTGATTGTTCAGCTGAAGGTGGATCAATCCACATAAAGAAATTACATGCACCAACATTATGTAGACGAATATAATTAATGTGATTTTCATTTCCAAATATTTTTAGGATGCTAATTATAATTTATAATAAACAAACTAAAATTGCATAGAAAACCCTAATGCAAATGATTTTAGTGACTTACTCTGTAATTCTTGCAACTAAAAAAATCTCCGCCCACGGTTTGCATTTGTCCATGAGGTTTTCACATTTGTAATCTATCCACAGCGGTAGATCGGAACATCGAAGTGACCTCCATCCATAGTTTTCTCAACAAAATTAAAATGTAATGAGACAAATTACAAAATATATAAAGCACAATTAATGTTCGATTCAAGAACAAAAGAAAGAAGATGATTTGTGAGCAGTAGAAAAAAAGAAGATGTTTTGGGAAGAATCCATTACAAAGCTTGGTATTAAAAGGAAGTGTTAAAAGGAGAAGATGAAGTTAAATGGTTTTAATTGTGTTTTTTTACCGTTGTCAACTGCCACCTTATCATGAAAACAAGCCTAACACGCTTTAGAGGGTTCGCAAACATGCTCATATCCACGTTATCAAGATAAATGTGCACTCCTTAAAAATGTAAAGTTCAAGGGTGAAATAGAGCATTCGACCAAATATTATTTATATATGCGGGTACTTGTTTTAATTGATTGAATTAATTGATAATTTTTTTTTAATCAGCTACAATTTAAGTGTTTGTTAAAACTTCAAAATCAGCAGCTGATATTTATATTTATTCAAAATATCTGCAAATTTGATAAAATTTATTTTGAAATTTATTCTATCAGTTCATAGCTGATTTGTATTTATTTTTTATTTATGTTATTTTATTCTTATTAAAAATAATTAATAATGAATAATTTTATTTAAATTAAATGTATGTAATTAATTTTTTATAGTTTATTATTAAATAAATATTATTTAAATTATAATTAATAATTAAATAATTATAATATTTACATCAATAATTATTTTTTAAAAATTATAAAATAATATTTATATTTTAAAATTTATTTTTAAATGTTTTTTATTAATAATTTTGATAATATATAAATTAAAGACAATAAATTATTATTTATTATTATATACTACTTTTAAATAATTTATATAACTTAAAATATTACAAAATATATAAAATTATATTTACAAATAAATTGTACCTCCAATAATATTTGATATATAAACATTAATAATTAATAAAAAAATTTCAGCTGCTAACAGTTATTAATCCACAACCCCATTAGCTATAGCTGTTAAAAACAACTGAATCAAATAAGTTGTAAATAGTTGATTTTGTAAAAATTTGCTTTTTTTATTTTTTGGTTAGAAAAAAGAGAGAGACTTATCAGCATTGAGAACATTCAGAACAAAAAAATGCACCTTTGTCAGAAGAAAAAAAAAAAGCAAAGGTATCACTATCTTGTGTACGTCTTGCAAAATATCTGAGGTACAAGCATCAACAGCGCAAGACATTGCTTAAATATCTTGTAATTTGGCTAATAATTTAATAAAAAAGAATCAAACAGTACAATATGACCCTAGTTGGTTGTTGAAAAGTGTATGGTTTCCGTTGCAATCCTTGCTATTTCTGAATCATTAGACTTAATCCCTAAAATGTGATAAACTTTGCACTCCAGTCTTTCCCCACCAAAAAAAATAGAAATAATTACTATTTTTTTCTGGTGTTTTAGCTTAATACATTATTTCATCTTTTATATTTGAAAAAATATTTATTCATTCATGACATTTATAATTCGTATATTATTTCATCCCTGACAGAAGGACCAATGAATGTTAACTGTTATAAATATTAGAGATGAATAAATATTTTTTTAAATATTAGTAATGAAATAATATAATAAACTAAAATATAGGGAAATAACAATTATCTCAAAAAAATATTATTATTAGTTCATGTGTATATAATATATAGAAATTATTAAATTAATATTTATTTAACTATAATTATGATTAATTTTTATCATAAGCTTCATGAGCAAATCAATAACTAATCTTTTTATTTTTCCATCAAATCTCATTCGATTTTCTTAAATGTTACTGAAAGTCATTTAGCCATTTGAGACAGAGCTCGTTAGAATTATTTTGATCTCATGCCTTCTACCTTTTCTTTATTTTATTTTAAAAAAAATAAAGATAAGACTTTCTTTTCTGGAATATCTTCGGAAATTAAGCATATTAAAAAATTGCCAATAAAAAATAATTCAATAATCATTTTTTAGAAATATTTAGTCCATTAGTATTCAATAAAAAATTAAATAGGAAAAAAAATGCAAAGGTTAGGAAATAGGCTACGTGGACACCAGAAAAGGCGAAGCGTTATATAAGACCTAATTTTCAAGCAATTATTCTAGATGATAGACGTGGCTAATTGTAAACGCGAAACGTGTCCGTTTGTTAACCAATAAATCTTTCACCACCGTAGTTGGTTTGCCAAACCGCTTCAGCTCAACGTTTTGGATCGGCTTTTCTCTCTTTCAGCGGCTTGTCAAATATTGTTTCACAAACAGCTTAAATACAGAACAGCGGCGGCTGCGCCAAAGCAAGCTTGCTTGCCCCAGTGAAACAGCAGCTGTCCCCGAAACAGAGAAAGCGTTAATTTTTTTACCATCTTGGAGAATCCGAATCTCGTCATTTTAAAATTAAAAAAAAAGAAAAAAGAAAAAGAAAAAAAAAATAATAAAAAAATCGAAAAACTGAAAATATCTGCATAAAAAGCACGACTCGAATTACGTGTATAGATTAAGTGGGGGCATCTCCAGTAGTCTCCCCCACATTCTTAATAAAAAAAAAAAAAAATAAGGGTTCAGTCCCTTGTTTCTGTTTCAGATATTTCCATTTTTTTTCTCTTTAAAAACGCTGCTAAGATCGTGTCTCTCCATCGGCTCGGTCCGAGCAGATCGATCATTACCTGTTCTTTTAGATTCTTCAGTGATTTTTTCACAGATTTCAATCTGTATTTTCTGCTACTCCTTCTGGTTTTGTTCTTAAAATTAGTTGTTTGTTGTTGATGACTCGCTGCGCCATAGGCCTTTTTCGAGTATTTGCGTTAACGCTTTAATGCTGGTTTATCTATAGTAAGTTATCGCCTTGAATCGGTTATTAACTGTTTATTACGCTGTAGCTTTTCTCATTTTTCTGGTTTTTCTTTGTTTGGTATTTAGTTTCTGTAAGATCCGTTTGGTTGCCGAGAAAGTTCGAGAAAATGAAATTAGTCAAGAACTTTATCATGTACATGCATTGCAACTTTAAACCCTACGTCCTGTTCAATTTCATTGCTATGGCTTTCTCGGCTGTGAAACGGATCATTTTTGCTTAGAATTAGATTATGTTTATTTTTGCTCCAAAATCTGTTGGCGCTCTTCTTTCTTTTTTTTTTTTTACCTTGTTTTCTCCTTTTTCACAGTTTGAATTATTAGCAGCAGATAGTTTAGAGGCGCATCGGAGCTGTTTGGTACTTTTTGAAGGTAACCTTTTTAATATTCTTTTTCTTTTGCCGTTTTTGGTACAGTGTAATTAGTTTAGTACGCTTTTTTTTGACCTTTTTTACCGATCTTCTGTTGGACAGACTTTAATTTGAGTTCAATTCAATTTTTGTGTTCATGAATGCAACCACGGAGACGTGATGTCTGTGTGGTAGCATGTATGGTTTTACTGGTAGTGATTGTTGAAGTTGTGTTATTTATTTGTGATTTCCTTAATTAGTTGAGCATGTTCATCTCGGAGAACACATAAAATATTAAGTAATCACAGCTTTTATTCAAAATATTCAACACCTGACAGACATGTCTTCTTGAGTTAATTGATCTTAATTGCTGCACTCTGTGTCTCATATGCAAGTTATCAAATATCAATTCTAGTAATTATGTGCTTTGTGGCATTCCTTTTCTTCTATATTGCCCCACACACACATGATGCACGGATTAACTAGTTGGCATGAAACTTTAACTAGTTGGCGATTTCCTTTGTCATAAACATTTTCAAAACTTTAGAAAACTTCTTGAAAACATTTCGGGGCCATTTCCATAAATTTTTAAAAAATTAGAAAATAATACATTTCTCTAGTTTGTACTTAAATAAGAAAGAAAATAAATTCAAAAATAATTTCATGTTTTCTTAACTAAATAAAATAATTTATAATTATACTACCAAATGATAATAATAAATATTTTTTTAATATTTATTTATAATATTTGTATTTATTTGTAAGTTAAGGTTTATTTTTGTATTCTTATATTTTTAATATTTACACCTTTTTCTACGTTTCTGTTCCTTATATTTTTAGAAAGTATTGTATCATCATATCAATTTTGGCATTTTCCGAGTGCACGTTTCCGTGTAACTTGGACATTCACTCATGTCTGAAGTCACGACATCTTTTTTTGTATATTTAATTGAAGTATTATTATTTTTTGTGCTTTCAATGTTGTTAATAACAAGTAAGTTCTATATTACCGTGAATTATGTTAAGTGACACAAAAAGCATGCTTAGAAAACATTTAAGATTGGTGATCTATTTGTTATCCTTGACCGTTTCATGTAGTCACTTGGTTTGAATTGCATTGAAGTTAAAAGTATTAATTCAAGTAGTGCCTTTGGTTTATAAATTGTATTTGGCGGTATTATATATCCATAGGCGTTCTGTTTCAACATGATCATCACTTGTGAATTCTTGATTATAATCGCTTTTAATTTTTCATGTGTGGCACTTATGGTGCCTTGAATTTTTCTCCCTTTCATAGTAACTTGCTTGATGTGGATTTCTTTTTGTTAATAGGGAGGTCATATGACCTACATTTCGACGGACTGCACAACAGGGGTCATCCTCCATTTTGTGCTATTACATATATTGTATCTCCATTTTGTGCTTCGAATCTAAGTTCATTTCGTAGACTGATTCGGCTCAATTTGTCATTGCTTTTCCCAATTTCCTTTTTTAATATTTTTAAATTATAACTCAATGGTTTTTTTTTATTTGATTTTTTTTTTGAGAAAAGAGAGTAAAACATGCTCTTTCCAAAAATAGATTTAAAAAACAAAAATTATTAAAAATATAAAATTCAAAATTTTAAAAGTAGAATCTTAAACAACAGTGCAAAAATGGCCCTTGGCTTAGGATATGATATTTTAAACTTTTGGCCAATTAACATGTCAACATTGTTCATAAGATGAAGTGGTTGCACATGATCATTGGTTACTCTAAATGACAAATTTTGAAATCCAAACCTTAATGGACTTTTTTTTTTAATAATTTTATCAAGTTGAATCTGCTCCACTTCAAATGATTTTGGGCTACACTTTCTTAGAGATGTAAAACATATAATTTTTCATTTCTTCCATTCATCTACCATAATTCATTCCATAATTGGTGCATCAAGAGGTCTACGACTCACATGATCAAACCATTTCAATTTCCATTCTTCTAATTTGTTTTCAAAAGAAAGCACCTTATGGACTCTGTCCATTCTCGTATGTTTGCACATCCATCTTAACATTCTCATCCCAGTAACACTCTTCTTGGAAGCATGTTGCATCTTTGTTGCCTAACACTCACTGTCACGCATCATAGCGAACCATATCTCAATGCGACAAAACTTTCTTTCCAATTTATTTGGATCATAGAGTTTCTAGTATCGTTTATTATTTCATTGCTTTATCCACCAAGCTTTAACATCCTCACATCTATTTTCTGTTTAATACTATGTATGGGTGAAGGTGAGATCACCATCTATTTAACAGTATGTGGGGATGGAGGTGAGATCAAAGAGAAGGGAAAAGAATCCACTGGGGAATTAGAGCCTCTCTCATTTGGCTAGTAGAATTTTTTAGGAGTGGAAGGGAATGAAAGGAGAATGATTCCCCATTCATTTCTTTATATAAGGGTAAAATGATCATACCCTAATTTGAGATTTAAGAGAATTCACCTCTCGAACACATTAGAATTAAAAATTTATATCCTTTTAACACATTTCCCCTTCTTTCTTTTTTGATTATTTTTAATTTACCAAACACGTAAGAATCTACAATTCTTACATTCATTGTTCTTTCGCATTGTCGTGCATATTGAAGGAAAATATTTGATATTACTGCTTCTACACTTGTGAATCTTGTGATGCATATACTCCGTCTTAGTTTTTACAAAACACAAATTGTAGTTCAATTCCAAAGTGCTCCTCCAGAGCTCTAATTATTAGCTACCATATGAGTTTAATCAATAATCACTATGTTGTTATTAGACATCATACATGGAGGCGTATCCTCTTATATATATGCTTAGTCAATTCATTTATCATTAAGATCATTAAAGACAATGGTAGAGTGGTAAGGGTTACTGTAAAACCTAGGTGCAGCTTAACCAACGTGGAGAAATCCTTCGTCACAACTAATTGTATGAATATTATTGATCTTCTTGTCATACATTCACTTCAACACTTGTGTGTATCTAGTACATTTGTGGGGAGGGCAATGACAGCTAGATTTAATTCTACTAATTTGGATAGTGGCTTGCAACTATTGGGGTTCCTTTCATTCTTTAACTTTCGATATACGAAAATGTTGTCTGAATCATGTTTTGTGTTTCTAAAACATTTCAAAAGTGAAAACTTGAAAATCCATCCCTGAAATGTCCTGGGGCCGTTTCTATAAATATACAAAATTGGAAACGTGTTCCACTCCTTGGAAACGCTTCTCCTATGTTAAAAAGAATGCAACAAACATCTAACCACCATTCTTCAACCAAAACCTACATGAGTTAGGAGAAATATAGGATGAATTAGGAACCATCTTCCCAACTCACCTTTATACCTAATTGATCTCTTGACAAGAAGTCAATTAGTCAACCTTAACTTTCCTCTAGAGTACATCGAATAGGCACATAGAGTTTGTTATAACTATGTAAACAAATATAACAATTGTGCGATTAGTCAAATGTTCAAATTTTTTTGATAAAGTCAAGGAGAGTATAACATGTACTTGTTTCTTGTGGTTTCTCTTAACGCCTTTTCGTTGTTGTCTATAAGTTAGGTAAGCAAGTAAGCGTAAGCTAATTGTAACAGGTTGTTGGCTAGTTTAAACTCAAATGATGGATCAAGGATAAAAATTCTTGGATTTGGCAGAGACAACAATAAATCCATCCGGTGACTGGCTTTCAAAATGTTTCTAAAGGTTTTTATGGCCAAGGTTTAATAAAGAAAATTCAGTAAAAAACACAACAAACATCAAACAACCATTCTTCAATCAAAATCTTGATGAACTAGGAAAAATTCAGGATGAATTAGGAACAAATTAAATCCAAATACAAAAAAATTGGAAAAACTAATCTAGGATGAATTAAGAACAAATGAAAATTCAAATGCAAAAAGAATTGGAAAAACTCGTTTATCTTTCTGAACTAAGATTAAGAGAAGCTATATAAACATCCAAAAAAAAAAAAAGAAACAACTTGATCTCACCACCTTAGAAATTGAACTCTATAAATCTTGAACAATTTCTAGTTTTTTTGCAAAATAAGATGCATCTTTCTTACGAATAACAATAGTTTTATCTATCCTTGTTGATTAAGTTTTACTGATGAAACAAATTTGTGATCCAATAAAAAGATTACCATTATAGGAGAAGAGAAAAAAAATTACAATGGTGAGTCATCTCACCTAATGTTTTGTGTAGGGATTTAGCCTTTTATCCTTTTCACCGTACCTTTGTTTAGTTTAATATTTTATTTGTTTATTTTGTTAATTGATCCTTTTTTTGGATTTGTTTTCTTGAACTATCATTTTACTTGCTATTATTATTGCTATTTTATTTGAACTAACTATTATGATTGCTAGTTGTTATTGAACTAACATATATATATATATATATATATTTTAACTCTAGGCTTTTATTGAGTATTAATTAACTGTTTTCTGAACTTGTAGGCTTTTTTTTTTTTAATTTTAATTATTATTTTTAATTTTAATTGTTATATTTAATAATATTGAATATTGAGTTTAACTTAAATAATAATAGTTATATATATTTTTATTCCTATATTTTTAATATTTATGCATTTTCCCTACGTTTCATTTCCTACACAATGCCATTTTGCCGTATCAGTTTTTGCGTATTTGTTTTCGTGCATCATAAAACATATAGTAATACACCATAATATTTAATGGTTTTCTCTTCAAACCATAATGCATACAAGGCTTCTGTAAATGTTGACTTAATTTGACATTGTCTGTCCATTTACAGAAGAAGATATTAGAGACTTGCTAATTATTTTCAAGCATGAATGTGTGTTTTATTATTTATAATAATTGGTAATTAACTTATTTAGTTATGTTTTATTACCAAGTATCCTTTTAGTTGTTTATAATGTATTACAAATTCAATTTAATTTTTGGTTTCTAGTTGATTTGCATCCTGTTGAATTATTTGTAGGTATTCACAATGTCGGTTCAGGGGCACTGTTTCCATTTCTGATTTAGTTATTTAATACATTTTTTTTAATCTTTTTATGTCTGCAATACTGTCTTAACATAAAGGAAATTGTTCTTGATAGTATTCTTCCATTTTTGAGAAAGAGCCATTTTAAATAGACTGGCCTGCCCTTCTGAAAAGTGAGGTCTTTTGAATTCTGAAAACTGTCTATGAATTATCAGAGCTTCACTTCTTAATTTCTGATCAAGAACACTGTCTGTTAAGGAGTGTATTTGAATGAAAACAGAAATGATAAGTTGCGGTTGGGAAATGCAAAATATTGTGAAACATGTTACATCATGTACTCTGTGATGGTGCTTAAATTTGCTTGCCCTGCTTGTGGAGTCAATAGTGAATGTAATATGATATCCTTCTCTGAACAACTATTCTCAAATGGTGCCTGAATCCCGAACTTGGCATTGTTACTGAGTCTTGCTTGTTTGGAGAAGATCTTTATAGCTGTATTCCATGATAATATCCTGCTAGATTACATCCTTTAGATTCTGAAATTGAACAATGGATGCTTTTTGCGAAGCCTTAGATGCTCTTTGTACTCTACTTGTTGCTTGCCATCTGTTCAGTTTTTGTTTATAGTCGCAATCGGAACCCAAAAATCTTCTTGTGGGACTTATACCACTGAAAGCTACTTAGTGGGACATCTGAATTTTCTGTGTCCTGAAGCCGTACATGAAGGTTCCTCAGCCTTTGCTTTGAATAAGGTGATCTTCTGTCAGAGCATTGGTATAATAATAAAAAAAATTGTTAGTATCGATTGAAACCTTTTTGATTTTCCTATCTCATGATCTGTCTGCTAATAAAACCTACAAATTGTAATGAAAAGAATAATAACACTGAACTTATCCTAGGTTTTATCAATCCAGGCATGCTTTCTTGTGCTGCATTTTATGACTTGTCGTTTGTTGGTTGTACTTGACATTTTTGTTGTGTCTCTGTTCTTTTGATTTTAGCACTTTGTGCCGATATGTTGTTTCTCTCTCTCTCTCTTTCTCTGTAAAGAATGATGATATTATTGTGTAGGCCTTTCAGGGGACTATCGTTATGGCAGCAATTCAAGTTTGAAAGGTAGTGACCAGTGTCTCCGAGAAGGTAAACATTATAGCTCTTTAAAAAATAGAAAGAAAATTTAGAAAACTGTTGTTTTCGTCGAGCACTTTGTTGATTATGCTCGTATGATCATGTCTATCTTCTTGAAGTATTTTTGTGTTGGTATTTTGACATGTTCTATTCTAGCGTATGACTTGATGGATATGGGTGTGAATCATCCATAATGCAATAGTGCTTGTTCATTTTAAGTGTGCAATCATGTAAAATAATGCGTTGCATGTGGAGTGCAATGTCATTTTCTCTTTATTAAAACTTAATGTTCTCTTTACATAAGCTGCTGTTTTCTTGGTTATCAGTTATCACACACATGATAAAGTTTTCTTATTTAATTATGTCAACCAAAGTCTGTTTGTTGAATGGTCAGTGGCATGCATACCACATTAATAGAAGCATAATTGTAACTTTTATGAACTACTAACTTCATGAAACACCCACTCGGAGTAGATGCATCTTCTTCGTTATTGCAATTGCAGTCTGCTGCAGTAATAAAAAAACAAAGGGGTTTGCTGTCAAGATGATGACAAAACAATTAATGGATTAAAAACAAAATATTTGCTGTATATAGGAAGCCATACCCTGTCTTTGTAGTTCTTGCTGGTGTGTCATAATTCACTTGCTGTGGCTGGCTAAGCTGAAGATTGATTGGTACATTTGATTCCTCTCCAATGCCTAGACCATTTATGCTAAGGTAATCTCTGTTTGCTGCATTTATGTTTCCTGTTCCATAAACCTGGGATTTGCACATTTTGAATGAGATTGAATGCAAATATTTCTCTTTTTTTTTCGTGGGCACTTTGATGATTTGATTTATACTTTCCAAGGACAATTGAAGATTGCATTACTTATCCAAACCTCTACCTTCTTATACAATTCCGTGTTTTCCTGACGAATTAGGTTTACCTTCTTATAGAGTTCCACATTTTCTTGGTGAATGAGGCTCCCCTGCAAGAAAACAACAAATGTTTAGCTACTGAATTTGAAACTTTGAAATTTAAACTGGCGGAATATCTCAAATATTCACCTTTCTGTTTAATTCTTGTATTTCATCCATCAAAATTTGGTCCTGAAGAAGCAAGACATTAATTTCAGGGGCATGCATTTCCTTAACATGTATCTGAAAATTCAAGTTCTGAACATTAAGATTCAAACCTTCTTCATACGAACTCCCCGGAGGCTCATTTCCAGTCGACTCTCCAAATTTTGTAAGTCCTTAACACTTAAGCCAGAAAGCTCTTCACCCATCATTTGCCTGTTATGTTGCATGGAAATTAGTATCTCAATTTTGTTAGCTGTTTCTTCTAATTACAACATTTGCTTCTCTGTGGATATGCGGCCGTTCATATTAGTATATTGTGCCGAGTGTTTTCTTTTATGCTCTGCTGGATTCTGTCAATTCCTAATATTCTACACGGTAAATTTTGCACATACTTTCTACAATTCTCTGTTATACATATATGAATTCAATACTGTAATTGTTAATTTTTAGAATGTTAATCTTTTGTTAAATTTATCAATTTTTCTTTCATATTCAATGAAATCATTATGTTCCCTCTCATTGATCACAAGTGTTGGTTTTTGTTGCACTTGATGGTTTAATTTTTTTTAACAAATGACTCATCTATGAAAGAGCCAAATATTTATATATATATTTCTAAAACTAGTACCCGAGGGCTCTATAAAACCAGCAAACTGTAGGGAAGGACTATATTTATGTGTGTGTGTTTGTTTGCGCTGTAATAATTTTCTGAAGCAACTGATTGAGTCATGCTTTAGAGTGTTGATGTCAATTATCATGCAGGCTGCAGCTAATTTGTGATTGCTTGAATGTGCTTGTCCTGAAAACTTTAAATTCTATAGTACAAATTATAGCAACATTTACTATCATGTCAAGTGCTTATAGTAGACCACAGAATCTCTTCTGTTCTGGTATGTTAAAGATGCTTTAGCTGTATGTATGTGTCCTTGAACTTGAGTCCTATCTGATT
The DNA here is from genome assembly GCA_949671775.1 of Mallotus repandus. Classification (NCBI taxonomy): domain Eukaryota; kingdom Viridiplantae; phylum Streptophyta; class Magnoliopsida; order Malpighiales; family Euphorbiaceae; genus Mallotus; species Mallotus repandus. Next base: position 15,927 of record CATIWM010309634.1, read on the forward strand.
ACTTAACTAATTAAGTACAGTTCATAACCTAATTATCCATGCAAGGGACAGGATTAGAACTTAAACTTCTATATGAAACAAATTGGAAGTGCATATAGTATGTGTCTTTAAAAGAATCATATAGAGAATCTTAGTTGATGGAGGATCAACATTTTTGGATGTTAGATTCTCCCTCCCTCCCCCCCCCCCCCCCCTCTCTCTCTCTCTCTCTCTCTCTTTCTCTCTCTCTCCCCTTTGCCTTTTCTTTTCTAGGGAGATGGGTTGGCGAGATGGGTCACCGCGTTAGGTGTAAACATGTGGAGGTGTGTGGCCATGAATAATAGCGGTGTGGCTATAAATAATAGTATGCTTTAACCCACCAAAAGGATTCAATTTCTCATATTCTCTATATTCATTAATTCTTCATGCCTTGAACATCACAAATAAATTTGGAAAGAGAAAAGCCATACCGATGATTTTCTTGTAAATTTAGTAGTTGTTGCCTCAGCATTGCTGCCTCTCGTTGCCAGAACTAACAAAAATGCAGAATTTTAGCAATATATCAGCCTTTTTCTGGTTTACCTGATTACACACTAAATTGAACAACATCAACTTTTTGGGGTCTGATTTTTCTCCCATCTTCCTGATTTATGTGGTTGTGGATGTGGATAATAATTTAACCCCTCATGTCTAGTTTTGGATTATCTCATGATCGAGACCATATGCTTAATTCAGAATTCAAGTGCAACCACTGATATATTAGGCACCACAACAGATACGCAGGGCATGAGATTTGTGCACATAAGGTTGTAAATGTCATGAAAGAGTATTCAACTCTATGATAACCAACATGTTCAGACTGTTTTCTAGTGTTCAGATATGCTTTATACTAACTCTGCATGTGTAAATAACTCTATATTTACATCACCAGTCCCAAGTCTTTTGCTCATATCTTTAGTGGGTCAACAATATATATATATATATATACACACATATCCAGGTGCCTTTGTGAACTTGAATCAGTAAATGAACAAGGCTTTGGTGAGTTTTTGCTATTTGTCTTCACAGTACCATGAAATTTGAAGTTTCTCTTGCTCATTCAGATGGTAATTAGATTAGAAGATTGAAATATCTTTCTGACATGGAGTTAAGAAAAGTAAAATATTGCTGGGTACGTTGCTTCTAGTGAAAACTTTGCGTTGTGACAGCAAGAAAGTTTAGCATGTTGATCTCTAATGCTTTATTTATGGCAATATGTGGGAAGGACCCAGACTCAAAAAGACCAGAGTCATAGGTTGCCATCAAGAACGAGTGCAGTGAAATTTGATGTTTTGTCATGCATAAATTATATATAATCGTAAATGCATAATAGAAAATAGAGGAATGAGTATACCTTCACCTCAGATATTGGGTTTCCCGTCTGATTGTTTTCCTCTTTTGATTTGTTGTATCTTTCAATTATTGATTTTATGCTGTAACAACATATTCAAATGTCATCAGAGATGAATACTGTACTTGCTATGAACAGTCTATAATAACATTGAAGAATAAGACGTCACTGGTCACTGCATGAATAATTTGTATAAAAAAGTTGGATATGATTTGACAACACATTCCTGATTTAATTTGTGAGCTGTTTCTGATTGATAAATTGTTAATGGTGCACATCAGTTGGAGCCGTAACTATGGACATCTACTATCTCTGAATTGCGATTGATTGGTTGTCTATATTTACTTTGACTAACATATTTTGATAATCTGTTGTTTAAATTAACGTTTGCTCTGTTGCAGGAACTGAAATGTAGTATGAGAGCTGAACTGATTGAATATTACTACTTTATTGCAATTTTCCTCTTCTGTACTTCTCTTTCAGTGTAAGTTCTATTTTTTTTTCTAACCTTCACATCCCAGCATTCAGTGATAAAGTAAAATGGTAATCTTCTACCATTTGTATTTTTTTTCTTTTTCCAATGCATTAATTTTATCAAAATTCAGTAATTTAAGGCATGCCAACTAAAATTTCAAGACTTCTTGTAAATTGTCTTTGGCATTGAGATTATTCAAGTTTAGCGAATTTGCTCAAGCCTGCAGATCATACAGGAAACCCCCCTCAGCTGGTTTCCTGGTAAGGAAAAAGTATTGTTGGTATGCACAAAAATAATTTTGCTTGGACCTGTAAAATTTGTAGGATTTGTAGGAGTTTTGAGTCACGTTTTGCTGCAATGGACTTTATCAAGAGAAGCAAGGTAATCCTTGAAAGACAGAAGAAGTATCTTTGAGAAAATGTGCAGGTATCTGAATTATCCAACTGTTCACGGACTCTGAGAAAGTATCAAGGGAAACTAGGATATAAAATCATTGAATTATTGGGTTTTGCTCTTTTGTTGGAAGAATTAATTGAAAACTACTCAACAATGGACACAAGTTTTATCCCTTAAAGATTTTGCTGCTTTCATACTAGCCACCAGCCTGCAGTGTACTATTCTGAGTTTGTGCCTTGTCTTAAAGCTCTAGTCTACCTCTGATGACCTACCCAGCAGTACTTCACAGTTGTGGGTTTGATTTACCGTATCATCCTTGAATTGCTCAAGTGGGAGAATTAATGGTTTTAGGGTATTATGTAGGTAGCATTTTGTATGTCTAGAGGTCTATGAATGTGCTTCGATATTTACAAGCCACTATTAGTGCTATCAAAAGTTGAACGCATTACCCCCAACCACTTGGTTCAAGTGGTAAGGGGGAATTCATGACCCTTGAGATCATGGATTCAGTCTTAGGGACAGTGTTCACTGACATTTAAATGTTGAGCTATCTGTCTAGGGTTGACTAGGTTCAGCTACGGGGTTGGCTCCATTTAGAGGTAGAGGGTTCAAGATCCCTCTCCCCCTACCCTCACTGGGAAAAAAAAAAAAAAAAAAAAAGTTGAACGCATTCATATCACCAAAGCCTGAAATGGCATGTAGTGAGCTTAAAAATTGCTGTATAGAGCAGTCTGGGGTCCTTAGACTTGGTCTTGAAGTTTCCAACATAGGTAGTCTTTAACAAGTTGTAAACCGAATGCCCTTTTCTGCCCTCATCTAGTTTGATTCTGCATGTTTCATCTTTTTAGGGCATACTATAAATTTCCACGATATTCCTGAGGTAAGTAAATGTCTAAACCAAATGTCAAACATAGAATTAGGTGGGCTTGAGGCTGCAGAAATTTAAAGGAGGAATAGAAAGATTGGGTCGTGAAGGGCCTACTTGAACAACAAAGGAAGCCAGCCACTAGTTCTAGTAAATATCTAAGAAGTAGATCGGCGAATTGCAGTTATCGACTTAGAGAGGGCTGTATATGTTTTATGTAATGTGACTTCAACTTCTCCATTGTTTTAGCTACATGGTGCTCTTAGAGATCGTCGTTCGTTAGGACCTTAGATGTTTCAGCGCTTTGTTGTATCTCTAATCAATCATGCAAAATATTGAAATACATGTCTCTGTTGAAAGACATGTCACTATAAATACACCAAAGTAGAAAAGTCATTGCATTTGTTAGACAATGTGAAGATGGGGAAGATATTCCAAAACGAAAACTTTAAAGAGATATATAGATGGAGGAAATTGGTTGTTAGTACAAACCCAAAGAAAATTGTTCATGTGACGCAAATCTTGCGAAACACTCTTAGGTCTATAGAGCTTTGAGAAGATGTAGCAAAATGTGTAAGAAGATATTTATTTTGAGTAGACTTTGATAAACATTGGATAGAGGGTGTAATTGAGTTGAGCCAAGTCGAGTTGAGTTTTTACTTGTTTGGATTTGGTTTATTTACTTGCGTCAAGTTTGCTATACAACTTAGTGTTCACAAGCTGTTCAGGAGTTTAAAAAAATTTAAATAAGCGTAAAAAAATTTTTAAAAATGAAAATTTTGAATTAAAATTATACATTAAAAATGGAAAATAAATTATTCACTAAATAAATTATAATAGATTTAATAAAAATTAGAATTTTATTTTAATGATATATTTTTAAAAATATTTTTTCAATAAGAATTTATATTATATATTTAAAATTAAATTATTTAACATTAAAATTATGAGTTGGTTTGTAAATTTTTATTTGATCTTATTTGCGAACATCACATACCAAGTTTTGTATAGTTTGAACTTGCCTTATTTATTAAATAAGTTTCAATATGCTAGCTCTATGGGTTAATTTGCTAAGTGACAGTTCTAAATCCAATGGTATAAAAGTGTTAAAAGAGTGAAAGTGGGGAAAGGATTCAAAATGAAAAATGTTGTAAGAAGTATAGTAATATAAGCGGGAAAATGAGTAAAAGCCTATGCCATAGATATAGATAAGGATACAACGACATAGACACAACATAATATGGATATATAACAATTCTTAAAAGTTTCAAACACATAACATACGATGTGTGTATGTTTAAATCACACACATATATTATTTAAAATATAGTTAATAATAATATTATAGATAATAATGTTGTGGATCAAAAAATTTTCTATCAAAATCTTACTTTCTATATGTCGTGTTCTTGAAAATAAGTAACGATTACTCTATATAAATATAAAAAAATTGTAAAAAATGTTGTGTTTGACACACAACGATTATGTTAGATAATGTAGAAGAGTTTTTTTTTAAACATTTTTAATAGATGAGATTTTCTATGTTTGATATGTGTTAGGTAGGTATTGGTCAGTAATGTGTCGAAAAGGTACATACTTAACATATGATGTATAAGGATGTTGTGTTTCGTCGAGAAAACAATCATAAAGTTGGAAGTAGCATGCTCCTAAAGGTACTCCTTTATTAAGTGTGATTTAAAAATGTGAACATCTATTTTTGATTCAACAATGGAAAAACATCAAACAATTCATGTTTTCCCACCCTTCTTATATATGAAAGGAGCTTTTAAGTCAAGCGACCAATGCTCTAAAAGAGTTGAAGTTTGTATAGAGAGGCCTTTATATACATTGGCAATGAGGTTTATCACTTGACGACTCTTGAAATGGTTTTTTCACATGGCGTGATCCCTATAGCTAGCGCTTTTTTTACTTTATTGACAAACTCTTTAATAGGTCCTTTGATACTCATATAGGTGTGATTTGAACAAAACAACTAGTAAGCTAGGGAGCTGCTCCTCTCTTTCCTTATATGAAATGAAGTTCTATTAAGTTCGATATGGTTCGCACCCAAAGCAGTAAAATAATTAGTGATTTTGGACATTTATCAAGTGAAACGATCGGTCATTAAGTCTAGTTAGTGAACCGACCTCGAAGGGGGAGGGGTAGGTGTACTACAAAATCTGCAATTCCTAATGGAATTAGTAAGAAAGCAACTTTACTGCCCACTACCACTAAATCACCACCTATGATAAGAAGCAAGTGTTTTGGCATAGTCTCTATGGATTTGGCAATGTTGCAATGTTTAACATAGTAAGTGTAGTACATTAATAATTAAAAAGATAAACATACCTTAATTAAAAGTAGTACCATAAGTATACATAAAGTAAAAATGAAAAATAGTACCAAAATAATTCATGGCAATTGTTGTATTGTAATATACATAATTTGTGCTAGATTATAGTTTTTTTAAGCCTTTCTTAGGTTAATTGCAAGAGATTTTAATGTGATAGATAATATGGGGAACATGTTGCTAATGTATATTAGATTTTGAAAAGTGATTTATTACTTGGATAGGTAAGAAAATATTGATGAAGAGAGAGTGGTGCCTTCCTAGGCTTTTTACTTAAAAAATTAAATTTGAATGACATGCTTTATTGTTGCTAGGTAAGTTACTCTTTTGCTCATACTTGATTTTTGGTACGGAAAATAGGCAATAATGGCATCATGGGTTTTATGACACCTTCAAAGTAGCAAAGTCTCATAGTTCTTGCTACATACCTTAAAATAGGAAATTACGTCTGTGTTAAGTTTGGGGTGGAAGGGTAGGAGTAAGGATGTTATCACCTTTGCAGCCCCTATAAGGGAGCAAGGTGAAATGGAATGAGCAAAGCGAGCTCCAGGTTGTCAACCCTTATTCAATTCCTTTTGTTGGTTGAAAATGCAAGTCGGGACAAGAGTAGTATGGCAAATATATATCATAGTAGTCAGGGGTAAGAGCCTTTTCAAATCGTTGCTCAAGGCTATATCGCGAGGGATGCAAGTTAAGCCCTAAATAGGGTACGCCCGAAGTTTCTTAGACTCTTTGAATCACACTTCTTATATGAGGGAAATGCTTCTTAGGGTATGTTAAACCTTTCAAAAACATATGGCGTAAGATGCTTCCTAAGATAATACTATTAAAAATGAAAAGTTCTAAAAGTTCTACCAAAAATGTGCTTATAATGTGTTAGGAGAATCGTATGATTCGAGGTGGAGAGAATGGTTGAAGTGTTTAGATGCATTTATATTAGAGTTACAACTGCTTATTTTTAACAATCATTTTGATGTAATTCATAATTAATGGCGATAATCATGTTTTATGATTAATTCCATTTTTCAAGTAATGGATGATTTGAATTTTACTATTACTTTTAAAATGTGAGTTAATAAGAACTATAATGAGTTGTTAGGTAATTTATTTGTATACATTGTTAAGCCTTGGTCTTCAAAATTATGAATGACACTTGCACGAGGGAAATGCTTCTTAGGGTATGTTAAGACTCTAACAAACATACGACTTAAGATGCTTTCTAAGATTATACTATCAAAAATGAAAAATTCTACAAAAATGTGCTTATGATGTGGTGGAGAATCATGTGATATAATTTGGGAGGCGGAAACTTAAAAAAGTGTTTAAATACATTTATATTTGTGGAGCTATAATTACTTATTTTCAAAAATTTACGATGTAATTTATCAAAATTATGAACAATGCATGCACAAGGGAAATGCTTCTAAGGTATGTCAAGACTTGAAAAAACACAACCTAAGATGCTTCTTGAGATGATCAAAAATGAAAAATTCTACTAAGTATGTGCTCATGATGTAGTGGAGAATCATGTGATATAAGGTGGAAAGAATAGTTAAAAATATTTAAATACATTTATATTTGTGGAGTGTGTTTTTTTTTTAGCTGGTTGAAATTGTTTATTCCTTATCACGAGGGAGAAGAACAAGAGGGGAAGGTTCCTTATCACGAGGGAGAAGAACAAGAGGGGAAGGGGATTTGAACCCTTCCCTCCAAACGTCAATATCTTTTATCACTTGGACTATTTATGAGAAACTTATATTTGTGGAGTTACAATTACTTATTTTCAACAAGTTTTATGATGTAATTTATAATGAATGGTTATGATTATGTTCTATAATTACTCCTATGTTTCAATTATTATGAATAATTTAAATTTTACTACTATTAAAATATGAATAGTTATTAGGAATTGCAATGAGTTGGAGTTAGCGATGGAAAATCGTACTTCATCCTTAACCTCAATTCCCACACTATGTAACACCAAAATATAAATAGGAAAATGGGAAATATGAAATGAGATATGGCGAAATGATATTTTTAAAAAATGTGTAAAAATTTAAAAAAAAATAGGGGTATATAAATAAATATGGAAAATGTATAAATACATATAAATATAAATTTTATGTATGAATATTGAAAGATTTATCTATTATTATCAATTAATGGTATAATTATAAATTATTTTGTTTAATTAAGAAAATTTTAGAATTTCTTTTAAAATTATCTTCCTTGTTTAAGAAAAAAAATAAAGAAATATATTTTTCAAATTAGAAAATATGTTTTTTAATTTTTAAATCTATAGAAACAGACGTTTCGAAGAGTTTCTTAAAATTTTTAAAATATGAAAATGGGTATTCAACATAGTCCTGACCATATGTTGATCTTTGTTGTGATGGGGATTGTCTTTTTTTGTTTCATCTTTGATAAATAGTTTTTGAATTTAGTTTACAAATTTTTTTTATTACCATAGAGCTAATATTCATACATAAGTTTAGTCATTAAAGTATAGCAAAAATAATTCATGATTAATACATCATTTTAGTCATTAAATTATAGCAAAAATAATTCATGATTTTACGCTCATGCATATTTTTTTTTCATTAATTTAATTATATTATTTGACTTTTTATCTTCGAATCCTGATAGAATCTGGTTACCGGATGAGGAGTCTGTCCCATCAAAGTTCATCCTTAAAGAGAAAAATCTTCTCACAGTATTTGTATCTTGCTAATGAAAGTTATCGAAATAATACTTAAATGCTAGATTAAATTTAAAGAACTATAAGATAATGATGAATCATGTTACTCATACATGTGAGAAATTTAATTTAATCAACTTTCCTTCAATAAGGAAATAGGTTAATCTTTGAACTTAGTCACAAATTTCCTAATTTAACCCTATGTAATTAATAAGAAATATGATCGAGTTGCAACAAGATATTTTGAAATATTATCAAATTCGAACTCACTTAGATTTTAAAATGAAAAGTTTTACTTCAATTCTCAATTGCGAAGATTAAACTCAAATTGTTAGAATTGTCGAAAGATTTGAGATCAACTTGACTTAAAGAATTGAAACTGAACTTTAATTGTTAGGCTTGAATTGGCTTAAAATAATTGAAATACTAAATCGACTTGACCTGATCATAAAATTTTTTTTGCAATTTTAAAATTTAATTTCAAAAGTATTCAAATAAGTATATTTAATTATAAAAATAAAATAGTAAAAGTTGTAAAAGTTGAATTAGAGTTGAAGGTTTCTATAGTTTGTAGCACTTAAATTTGGTTTCTTTATCAAAAAAAACTAGGTTAAAATTGACTTCTTTAGTAATATAAAAATAATATCACTAGTGGTTCGGCTCATTTACGCATTTGCTGTTGAATTTTTTCCTTGCATGATTACATGAATTTCAAAATGCACATTTCATGAACTTTAGCATTCGTTTTATTTTCATTGTATTTAATATTATTCAAATGCCTAATTATAACAATTACTATTTATCTATGATGTACAAAAATTTTAAATATTAACTTTTTTCTATGTTGGAAATATTTTTTTTGTGTCGAAAGTTTAAGAAACTCCTTGAAAATGTATTGAAAATAAGAAAACCCATTTCTAGTTTCAAAAGGACATTTTTTTTTAGTTTTTTTCTAGATAAGAATGAAAATAAATTTAAAAGGAATTTTGTATTTTTCTTCGTAGCTAGATAAAATAATTTATAATTATCTCACTAATTAATAGTAATAAATAAATTTTTTAATTATCTACAAAATTCATATTTATATATAGTTAAAATATTTAATTACATACTCCTGTATTTTTTATATTTTCATGTTTCTATTTCCATACAACTTAGAAGATGCCACCAAAAATATTTTGAATGATAATGCAAATAATTAGAAGATTTTATAAATTGATATATAAAATTGCTAATGAACATTGTGAATGGAGTGACAAAAATTATTTTTCATGTTAAAATTAATATAGAAGATTTTCATATTATTTTTTTTTCTGTTTTAGAAATTGTTAGTGATAATGAATATAACTAATCATAAGTAGATTTTGGTAACTTGTTTTATTTATAGATTAATCTATAAAACATTTTTTATATTTATAAATCGAACTCTATAGTTTTAATGTTCATAAATTAAATTGTTATCCTGTTTTCTATAGTGTTTACAAATATTATTTTTCGTTTCTATGCTCTATAGTTATTTGTGCCTATGTGAAGGGTAAACCCAATGACAGTAAAAATGTGGGCAATTATATTTTGATGTCATATCTGTGAAAATTCCATTGGATAAATAGGTTAAGGACCAGCATAAGCCAGCAATAATGACATTGGAAGGTTTTGAAATGAGTTACTCATACTAGTTTGGTAAGTCTTCTAGAGGTCAGTTAAAAAAACTAGGGTTTAAAGAGGTTTTGTTCCATATCACGTTGGCTATGGTCTCCTAATTTTCTGTTAAAATTTACTTGCAAATGCACCATTTTGTGCCTGCTTATCAATTTTTCAACCATAATTGAGAAAAGGCTTGTTCTGTATCGCTATGGGTTTGAAGAAATGAGAGCATGAATATGCACTTTTTAATTGTCATCACTTGAACGTCAGTGTACCAATCTTGTTCACTGTCCCTTTGCCTTGAAAATCCATTAAGTTAACAACCATTAACGTTATGTTTGTAGTGTTTGTGATGGTATCATTGAGCGACCAAGCTGGTTTGATGATAAAACTCTGTAACCCATCATGAAATTTAAAAATTTTCTTTTTGTGGAGCTTCAAGATTGATTTTTGCTCGAATTTGAAGAAAGAGGTTAGGAAAATGGACTTACCTCCCACTGCATTCGAAAAAAATTTGAAGAAACATCCCTCTCCCCCCTTACCCCAAGGATAAAAAAAGATCGCACAATAAATAAACAATAGGTTAACAAAGACAAAATTTCAAAATTCATATGAATTTTAGTTATTGGCATGTCTTCATGCAATTTTTGCCTTTATATCTTAAATTTTGTAATGTCATTTAAAGAAACTACACAGTGATTAAAGTCTCGGATAACATAAGCTAAAAATTCCTTTGTCTCTATATACGTATAAATATCATGGTGGTCCACCTTGAATAAGCTAAAAATTCCTTTGTCTCTATATATGTATAAATATCATGGTGGTCCACCTTGAATAACCATTAAATATTCTTCTCAATTCTCATGAGTGGCATCTATGGAGATTGTTTGTTGCTGCATTCAACCAAAATCACAGGATAAGATGCAAAGACATGACAAAGCCATCAAATGCAAAGTTCAGAAAGGACAAAAGGGAAAGAATGTCAACGAAAGGGTAGAGACAAACTTCACGCACAATGTTGCTATCCTGTTATCACATTCTACAATACTCGGCCTTGGTTGCGGGCTATATTTTATTTTAGGAAAAAAAAAATGCCTTGCAGTTGGAGGTTTTTGTAATTAGTCTATGATTTTTTGGGAGCTTGTGGTTTATTTTTCTTATATATAATATTATACTAACTAATATTATTAAAATATATAATGCAATATTACATGGATGTTTGATAGAGAAAATTATTAAAAAAAGTATCATATATATATATATATGACATTTTAGGGCTCTTTGTTTTTTTTTTAATATGTTAAATATATATAACTTAATACTATAATAATATAAATATTTAATAGTAAAATTTTAATATTATATTAATATAAATGTTTGATGGTAAAATTATTTATAAATGATTTAGCATTGAACTAATGACATTGAAATCATAATAAATAAAACTGAAATGTATGCTAAATAAATATATATTAAATATTTTTTAAGAATTTCTAAATAGTTAGATCGATGAAAACTTACATATCATATAATTTTATCATTAAAAGTTATAGTTAAATAATATTAAGATCAGTTAATAGAATATTAAGATGTTAAGAAATAACAAAAACGATCTTCAAGATATTTAAATGGTTATGGATCTAATACGTAAAAGATGGATAAAAGTGTTAAAAATAAAACTGCAAACATCAAAAATATCAAAATAAAAAAAAAATCAAGTGAAAAAGTATGTAATTGAGGGGAACTTCTTTATATTTATCCTTTCATTTATATGTAGATATGGTAAACAGTCTCCAAGTCTTTCGAGGAAGATTTACTTATCTCGAAAACAGTCCCTAGAATCTAGATTACTAGGCTTTGAATTTAGACATGCATGAACCTCATGCATGCACTTCTCTACCTTAGCATCGGGACAACGGAGTGCCTGTGGATAACAACATTTTGTGTACTAAGCAGTACCTTTTGATAATTATACTGCCATCAGTCTGGTTAAGTGGTTTCTCTCAAACTATAAAATTTTCTTTTATCTTAATTTTAAAATAAGTTTATCTATTGGAGTAATTAAAATTTATATTAAATTTTAATTTTTTTTAAAAAAAATTATATAATTATTTGCACTATAACTATACTTATTAAAAATGATGCTTAATTTTTATAATATTATTTTAAAAGACAATTAAAATAAAACGGATACGATAACTTTTATCAATATAGGATAACAGTTTTATCTAATTCGAGAATTATTCTCTCTTAATAATTTAATAATTCAGATAATAAACATTATAAGATGAGATTATAAGATTCAATCTCACTCCCTTACTTTAAAATATTAGAGAATTAATTTGCCTATAAATTTAGTCCACGACCAACAAGTTACCAAATAAGCAACTTGTCATTATTGCGGTCTATTTCTCGCCAATTAATGACAATAAAATAATAAAATCCTTGACATTGACACGCAATAATCACTATTATTACTAACCTTGGCATAGACTTTAACGTCATGACTTGGAAGTGTTGTGTGTTTGTACATACTTTAATAGTTTCCTCTTTTGGGAAGATCCTTACCATTTTTAAAAGCGAAAGAGGCAAGGTTCATGTTCCTTATCCAACCCGATATATTTGTTTTTGAGCTTATCCTACCAGAGATTATCGATCATTGGATGTTCCATCTTTGCAGAGACAAGAAACTGTGCTCCACTTATTAAACAATTGTATAAAATGGCTCTGTAATGGGGTTCAGGTTTGGTGTGTTTAATAAAGGTTTAGATTATATCAAGTGGACGGATTTTCTCTTTTATTAAAATATCCTGAATTTGGAAGATAACTGGACCAGTGGAAAAAAAAATGCTTTTGTTTTTTGAATTCCTAAGGTGAGTACATAATCACGTGGTACAAGAATCAAACCCATCCCTTCCCCACTCACCAAGAGAAATATGCCACTCTTTGATGCCATGTTGACAAGTCCACCATCTTAACTTCTATTGATTTATGTTAAAATTCAATCTATACCACCATATAATTCACTTTATTATTTTAATATGGGATATTTTCTCTAACATCTTCTATAATTGGACATAAATTAATTATATTTGTTAAATACAAACATGTTACATCCAATGACACAAATAGGATTATAAATAGATCGCATTCAATAACTCATATGGATCTTATCAAACTCAAACAGGTCGTATTTAACAGTTTAAACGGGATTATAAACGGGCCACATTTAACAATTCAAACAAAGGTATAAACGTGTTGTGTCTAACTTCAAGTCTTAAATATAAATTTAGAATCATCGCTCTAATACTATATTAAAAACTCTATGGGATTGAGCTTAATACTATATTAACAAATCTTAACTCACATACATATAGATTTATAAATGGAGTTGAACTCATGTGGTAACAACAAGAAAATATGAAAATCTCAGGTGAAGTAAGCAAGCAATGTACTAAATTTAATTAAGATTAACTATTTGGAATATCCCACTAAAGTCGCAATGATTTGGCCGACACTCGACACTAATGTCAATTTTTTTCAACAAATAACTATGATAAATTTTATCAAAGTTATTATTATTATTATAAAAATTTAATTTCACATTTGTTTTTTAGCAAGGAAACGTAGAAATGGGAAATATGAACCTAAATAGTACCAAAAGAAAAATATTGAAACGGAAAATATGAAAACGTAAATAATAAAATGATAGAAATCAAAATGTGATGAGAATATATAAATATTAAAAATATAGAGGTATATAAATAAATATTAAAAATCAACTGATTATTATTAAATAATAGTATAATTATAAATTATTTTATTAGTTAAGAAAAATATATAATTTTTTAAAATTGAAAATATATTTTTTAAAGTTGAAAAATGTATTTTTTAAATTGAAAATGTATTTTTAAATGGCAAAATACATTCTTTCTGACTTAAACTTTATCATTTTGGTTTATTACATACATCAACTTCATTTTTTTTTCTATTATACGTATGAATTTTTATTTTTTTCCTATTACACGTATGAATTCAAAATTTTTTATTTTATTGAATGTATGAGTTGTCAGCGTAGATGTCAGCGTGAACAAGCACTTGAAGT
>CATIWM010309648.1:0-17837 GCA_949671775.1 Mallotus repandus
TTGTGATGCCCTATGGATTTTGGCCAAATTCGATTGTTTGGGCCTTCGAATTGATGTTTTTCTATTTTAGTAATTTTACCTATTTTTATTAGGAGTTTATTTAGGGTTTACTTTTGGTATATAAGCTTATTTTACACCTTGTTTTGAACGGCTTTTGTTTTCTAATAATATTACAGACTTGTTTTTTCCAAATTTCCTAGAATTCGATAGAATCAATAGGGGTTTGAAGGTTGCGAATCGGTATTCCTTAGAATCAATGATTTTCACAAATTATCTACCTTCCGCTACATCAGTTACACACTTGTGAGTGGATTTTGTGATAATTTGTATTTGTTTTTCTGTATAGTTCATTGCACAAAGAAGGTTTATGTAGTCCTGTGATGTAGCATCATAGATAAGTCCTGGATTAAGAGACTTGTTGGGATCTATGTAGCCAGATCCTATGTCTATGGGAGTGGCTGGCGAATTGTAATTTCCAACATCTTCAATAGGGGTTTGAGTGTTGTCTAATGGATTTGATGTGGTCATAAGGGCAGACCTAATGGCTGCAGGGCTCCAATCAGGGTGTGCTTTCTTAACAAGTGCAGCGACACCTGCAACGTGAGGAGTTGCCATTGACGTGCCTGAATCGAAATTGAACTTGCTGAACAACTGATGTGATCTAACATCAGCCACTGAACTAATTAGAGACCATGATGCTAGAACCAATGTCCCAGGAGCTACAAGGTCTGGCTTTATGACATACTGGCACCTCGCGTATGGCCCTCTTGCACTGTAGTCCTCCACCATTGGTGCTGGCTTGGTGCCAATAATTGTCTTTTGAAATTCCAAGGTCTCTGCTGGATTCTTGCTCTTCTTTATGTAATCCACTATCTTCTGGCCATCTTTCAGACCGGTAAATGCTGCTGGAAATGAGCTTCGGGTGTAATAATCTGACACAGAACCATTGAAAATGAAAACAGCTCCTGAAGACCCTGCAGATGCAGCATTTTCGACTTGATCACTGATGCTTAGATTGTCCTTGCACACAATAATCTGGTTCTTAAATTTCTTCATCTCCAGCACACTTTCACATCCATCCAAGAAAACAAGACTTCTTTGGCTTCGAGAATAATTCCCTGGATACATTGTAGAGAGCTTTATCTTATTCCTGTAGCCTAAAGTTAAATCTGCCCCGATAGTGCCTGCTCCAACCGTTAGTAGCCATGGAGCTCCATTAATCAATGTCGAATATGAAGGGCCAACATTTCCAGCTGATGCTGTTACAAATATACCCTTTTCCATTGCTGCAAAAGTGGCTATTGCAATTGTATCATCTTCCAAAAAGATGTCATCTAAGTGAAATGCCAAGGATAGGGACAATATATCAACCCCGTCTTGAATTGCCTGATCTGTTGCAGTAAGAACATCAGATTCAGTGACCCCATATCTCCAAACTGCTTTATACATGGTTATTCTAGCACGAGGTGCCATACCAATGGCAGTACCATTTGCATAACCGAAATACGATGCTCCCTTCACGAAGCTACGTACTGCAGTTGATGCAGTATACATTCCATGTCCATCTGTATCTCTGGTAGAGTTCATGGTGGACTTCAACTTCGGATCTTTTGCAAGTAGACCCTTGTAGTAAAAGCGAGCACCTATGAGTTTCATGTTGCATAAAGAGGAGTCGAATTGAGTATTTGACACACATTTCCCCTTCCATCTCGAGGGAATTTTGGTTAGCCCAGTATCGCTGAAGCTCTCGCTCTCTGGCCAAATTCCAGTATCAACCAAACCAATAATGACATCATCGCCATGGTTGGCAGCCGGCCAGGCACCAGAAGCAGAACTCAAACCAAGAAACTGAGACGTGTGGGTTGTATGGAGTTCAAGAGTATGCTCTCGGGTAGAAGAAATATAGCCAGGTAGTTTCCTGAGGGCTTCAAGTTCAGAGTTGGTGAGACGGGCACTAAATCCATGGATAGAATTAGTATAAGTATAGATATGCTTAGGGGCGGGGTTTATGGGTTCCTTGGAAGTGTCTGATATAGAAGCAAGAGTAGCTGGATACCAGTTATGGTGGTCAGAAAATGCTCTAGGCATAGCTGACAAGTCCATATGAATGATAAATGTATCAGATGATGCCAAAACAGAGGTAGAGAAGGAGACTGTGACGAGAAGTGAAAATTGCAGCACTAGTTTGATAACTGGGGAAGTCATGGGAGAACAGTTAATGCTCTTGGTATGGGTAAAATATTTGCTGCCAGCAGTGTCCTTTTATAGTTTTTTTTTTTTTTTTTTGGTGTGAACCATCAATATCTAGAGTTCATTGAACTCTGACTAATCCAGTTTAACCCTGGTAAGGCCAATAATTTTATTTTTTATTTTAACATAATTGGAGAATTTCATAGAGATTGAATTGATAACCATTTTAATGTCTTGACAGAAATTCTTATGACAGTTTAAAATATAAAGGTAATATTTGGTCTAGCACTTTTTCACATATAGGTTTGTGGTTTTTTTCGTAACACTTCAGAACTTGTGATATTTGCCGTTAGCAAGTTTAGGTCAAATTAACACCGTCAACTATAATGACATGGATGTTGAAGTGCTTATGTGGATGCCGAAGTGAATATTGACTTGCTGATATGGATGCCCACGTGGATATTGACATACTGACGTAAATGCCGACGTGAATGCTAAAGTGTTGATGGGGATGCCAATGTCAGCATCTATGTCATCATAATTAATGGTGTTAGTAAATTTGGCCTAAATTTGTTAACGAAAAATACCATAAGATACTGAAGTGTCACAAAATAATTACAGATCCATAAATAAAAAAATGCTAAACCTCATAGTACTTTTTTACACTTATTTCTAATATTTGTTATTTTTCCATGCATTATGCATATGATTTGATCATCTCAACATTTTTACATTTCAAGTATTTTTTTTCCTTTATTCTACAGGAGCGTGTTTCAAAATGCTTTTCCTTTTTGTGTTTTGTCCTTAACTTCATTGGAAAATCCTTTTCACCTTTAACATGACAACGCATGAATCACATTCACAAGTTCATGCCTCTTTTTCTGGCTAAGGGACCCCAATTTGTATGTGTCTGCTAATGATCTAAGGCTCCAAGGACATGGTTATCAAGAAGTTGAAGGTTTTGTTAAGCAACATCAAAATCCT
This sequence comes from Mallotus repandus, assembly GCA_949671775.1. NCBI lineage: Eukaryota > Viridiplantae > Streptophyta > Magnoliopsida > Malpighiales > Euphorbiaceae > Mallotus > Mallotus repandus. The sequence continues at coordinate 3,175 of CATIWM010309648.1, forward strand.
TGGAACAAAAAATAATGTAGCAGCAATACAAGATAAGAACTCAATTAGCCAATTCTACTTATTTGTATCAAATATCGAAATTCTACTTATTTGTATCAAATATCGACTCAAAATAACAGCTTTATTCTCTTTTAATGGGAAAATTATACAACATTTTTTTATTCTATATAGAATGGATGAACCACTCTGCAATCATCGGTTTTTTGTATTTATAATCGATTTTGCACAAAAGCTTATATTTCTGTTGATCACATATAGTTTACTTGCATTGTTAGACAGAACTGTACGGAAAAGCAAGTCTAATTGTTCAAATAGTAATGAGTTCAAATTTCCTCAAATGAAATCTCGAATTTAAACTTTATTTATGAAAAGATAGACGTTGAAAGAATTATTACTCTCATTGGTCCATCGAACTCGATTCAAATTAATCATACTAAATGAAGAAAAATTGAAGAATGTTGGATTAGAGTTGAACTGCAGCCAGATGACCTTTTATAATGGTGAATAAAAATTCTACACGCATTAGTATCACATTTTATGAAAACCTTTATCTTCCTGGCCTGCTAGTTTGATGGGGGGATATGGGTGCCGGTGCAACCATAAGACAATTAACAATTAATAAAATAAAAACATAATTAGATAATGTTTTTAGCTTAAAGAAATGATTGTTGATGGAAATGTAGTTTGGTGCACACCAGAATTAGGCTATAGCAAGCTTTCTCCAAATTAGCAATACAAAGAGATGTGGTAAGATGCTTGTTGCCAATACAGGACTTCTCAATTAACCTATTTAATTATCTTCATCGTGCATCCAGCTCAGTGATCCACGGACCACAATGCCACATACTCTTCCAACAGCTCTGGTCCCCCTCCCACTAGAGTAAGTTTGGGGCTCAGCTCTTCACATCTAGCAGCAAGAGTAATTTAAGAGGACGATTTCGAGCATAAGAAGCGGGGTAATTGTTTTGGAAGCATCCGATATAGCAGCAAGAGTGGCTACCTACCAGTTATGATAGTCAGAATATGCTCCAGGCATGGCTGATGAGTCCATGTGAACGAATATACATGCATTAGATTGTGCCAAAATAGCTGTCAGGAATAATACTCTGAGCAGAACTGCCCAGAAGTATTGTAGTTCACCACCATACAATTCTTCCTAATATGCCCACTTTTTCCTGTAAGTACACCAATATTAACCATCTTAATCATTGATGTTAAAAAGTCTCCAAAGAACAAATAAGGGTAATAGTAACTGAATATTGAAGCAGATGGACCGTAGCTCGTGAGAGCTTGGTCTGATTGAAGTAGACCGGCGTTGTGCAAAAGAAGCTTGTAATAAGAGTTGTCAAATTAGGAGGAAGTGACAGAATCCAAAGGAACTAATGCTGTATCAGAATCTGCTTGGTTTGGACATACACTCTGCAGTTATTAAGAAGGGAAGGTTTTGTTAAGCAATTCAAAGTCCTTGGAACAAAAAATAATGTCGCAGCAATACACATAAGAATTCAATTAGCCAACTCTTGTTTTGAATAGGCTAAAAATCATAATTTTGGGAAAAAAAGAAAAAGAAAGAGGTTCTGTTTTGTTTTTCCTCCACTTGTTTTTGGGTAATTTACCAAGTTATGGTAAAAAAAAAAAATTATTTCTTAAATTATGTTACTTTTAAAAGTAATTCTCTTTTTTGTGATATTTTTGAAACTATTTTTTAATTTAAAATATTTTTAGCTAAGGTAGAGGGGAGAATTTTTTTTTTAATTTTATAGGCCATACTGCCTGTGTCAATGGCGATATAGCCACTTTTTATTTTTTTAGTTTGGGGCCATACAACCTCTAGCAGTGGCAGTATGGCCCCTTTTTTTTTTTTTTAATTTTAATTTTAAATTTTAATTTTTTTAATATTATAATGATTATGATTAATTAATTATAATAATTATAAAAATAATATCATAATTATGATAATATTATAATTTTTTAATTTTAACATTATTATTATTATTATTATTATTATTATTATTATTAATATGCATGAGTATTATTAATATGTAAGTTATTATGAATATGCATGAGAAATGACCACACACAGTCATGCACGTAAACACTCATGCAATCCACCAAAAAAAATACTCATACATAATAATAATAATAATAATAATAATAATAATAATAATAATAATAATAATAATGTTAAAATAAAAAAATAAAAAATTATAATATTATCATAATTATGATATTATTTTATTAATTATTATAATTAATTAATCATAATTATTATAATATTAAAATAAAATAAAAAACAAAAAATTAAAAATTAAAATAAAAAAATCGGCCAAAAAAAGGAAAAGGGGCCATACTGCCATTGCCAGTGGCTGTATGGCCATAAACCAAAAAAAAAAGTAGCCATACCGCGACTGACATAGGTGGTATGGTCCAAAAAATTTTGATAAAATTTTTTTTCCTTCCATTTCAGCCAAAAGTACCCTAAATTGAAAAATAGTTTCAAAAATATCACAAAAAAGAGAATTATTTTTAAAAGTACTATAATTTGAGAAATAATTTTTTTTTTACCATAATTTGGTAAATTACCCCTTATTTTTCGATGAAGCTTCCCCACCTCACAACTTACTTTTTCTCTATCATTAGTTTTAAATATGAATTCCAATAAAATTTTAAAAAAACCGCTTTTGTTTTATTCTTCTAAAAATTATTGAACGTATTTATTCTTTATACAACATATGAATTGTTACTATTTGATGGTGCACTCAATTCCAGGGGATAAGCTCTCAGTTAGGAGATGATAAACTTAGTTCCTTGTAAGCTCAAGTCTCCCTCTTCTCACGAGCTAGTCTATATGAAAGGAAATCCTGGGCATCACCTCTATCATCACTACTGACCATGCTGGAAGTCACGAGAGGACTGATTTTAATCAATGGTTCTTTCTATATATAATGGATTTTGTACAAAAGCTCATAAGCTTTTTTTTTTTTTTTGTATATACACCAAAATTAGGCTATAGCTCATTTTTTTTTTTTTGATCAAATATGTTTTTCTATATATATATGTATTCAAAATTAATGAAAACGTATTTTGGTGCACATCAAAATTAGGCTATAGCAAGCTTTCCCCAAATTAGCAAAACAAAAAGATGTGGTTAAATGCTTATGGCCAATACAGGACTTCCTTAATTAACATATTTAATTACCTTTCATAATGCATCCGGCCCAGTGATCCACGATCATGGACAATAATGTCACACTCTTCCAATACCTTTGGTCCCCCTCCCACTAGAGTAATTTGGAGCTCAGCTCTGCATATCTAGCAACAGTGGAGTTTAAGAGATGCTTAGAGATGGGGGTAATGGATGTTTTGTGGGCATCCTATATAGCAGCAAAAGTGCCTAAATCCAGTTATAATGGTCAGAAAATGCTCCAGGCATGACTAATGATTCCATGTGAATGATATACATGTATTAGATTGTGCCAAAATAGCTGTCAGGAATGAGACTCTGAGCAGAACTGCCCAGGAGTAATCAATGTCCTGTTATGGGTATAATCTTCACTTCTAGTAGTTTAAAAAAGAAAAAATTTCCAATTTTGTTTTTATCAATTTTTCTATAGTTGCTATAGAAGAGACCAAATCATATTTGAAATTTTAATGCACAAATTGTGCAAAGTAGAAGATGTTGATCTTTTTTTTTTTGTTGACATTATTGAAAGATAACCTTTGATTTCTAACAATGCCTCTAAGACATGCATGCACAAACCGGAGGCTCTACAATTAAGATTTGTTTGCTTAGATGTTAAATAAGTGTTTTTGAGTTTAGCTTACTGTTAAACACAATGTATTAGACCATTCAGAATTTGCCTATCAAATTGCTTGGAAAAAAAAAGAAAAAGAAGAAGATTGTAGCAGAAACATAAATAAGAATACAATTCACAAAATGCAAAATCCGGGAAAAAAAAAGGGTATGAGAAGAATCAATGTAATCAGCTGAAGAAGAAGAAGAAGAAGAAGAAGAAGAAGAAGAAGAAGAAGAAGAAGAAGAGGAGAAAGTGGAGAATGGTGGACTTAGGTTGGTTTGGAAATAAGGATTTTTAATATATATATATCTATATGGAGGTTGATGGTTGCTTTAAAGTGGATAATGGTAGAGAAGGGTAATTTGGGAATGCTTTAAAGTGGATAATGGTAGAGAAGTGTAATTTGGGAACGAGGAATATATATATATATATAGTTGGGTTGTTTTAAGGTTAATTGATGGTTAATTTGGTTGTTGGTGGAAATTAGTTGATTAAGTGGATTTTAAATATATATATATATATATATGTATGTATTGGTTGAAGTTGATGGAGGTTGCTTTAGGTAGAGATTGGTTAATGATTGTTGTATAGTTGTCTTGTAGTGGTTTGGTTGATTGAAGGTTGTTTGGGTTGTTTTTAGATTGTAGTGGTTTGGTTGATTTGAGGGGGTGTTAAATGTGTATATATGCAGCTGGTTGTTTTTAGATTGTTCTGTGATCGTTTTGAGATTGTTCTGTTGTCGTTTGGAGGTCGTTTTGAAGTTGTTAGTGGCTTGGTTGAGGCAAGTTGCTTGAGGTTGCCTTAAGTTGTTCTGGGGTGTATGACAGCTGGTCGTTTTGTGGTTGTGCAGTGTCGTTTTAGAGTTGTTGGCTACTAGTTAAAGGAAGAAGTCTTATTTTGTTTTAAGTTGCTAAGTTGACTTAAGTTATTAGATTGACTTCGGTTGATTTGGGTTGCTCTTGGTTGCTAAAAAAAGACAAGTAAGAATATATACATTGAAGGGACCAGGCTACCATGGAGAAAGAGAGGTGTGTTGTAGCAAATATCTTATTTGGTCCTTATTTTTATTTCTTCTTTCTCTTTTTCGTTCACTATTCAAATGAGCACCGATTAACTTGAAATTTGGTACCCAACTATTTCTTGATATCCTCTACGCATTGGTGGCATCCATTTGAGCAGATTCAGCCTGAAAAATTCTAGATTTTAATTTGAAGTTTTGGCCTAAAGTTGATGAAGTTGAAACTTTATCTCATTTCAAATCAGCCAAGGCCATTATTTTTATTTCATTCACCACTGTCTCAGGAGTCAATAGATGCTAATTTTGCATTCAATATCCATCGATGGAATATTTGGTGAATTTTTAGGTATTTTTTCTTTTATTTATAGATCTCTTTATTCTATGAGTATTTTGGGTTGTTTGAGACTTTAAAATTACTCTATAAATTGTGGGGAATATTTTGGTATAAATTTTTTTGTCTAGTGTCTTGTTTTCCGGTGAGAATTTGGTGGCTACTAGCCGGATTCCTGTGATAAACAGTAATTAGCCCCAAAAAATTCTGAGTTATTTTTAATAAATAGAGTAAATTGTGGTGATTATTTCTTATAATTAGACCAAAGTCCAATTCCTTTCGGATTTTGAAATAAAAATCCTGGAGTGAATACTGGGGAAATTACATAATTCTATGTATATTAGTTTAATTCATTTGAAAAATTATTTGAGCATCAAAAATAGTCATTTTAGTGTTTTTAAGATTATTCTGATCAATTATGAATTTTTATAATTTTTCCAAGCCTTTCGAGAATTCATTTAAAGCTATTTATCAAATAAATATGATTTATTTTAGATCATTTAGGAGCAAGAGGTGTCGAGCCTAGGTAGCCAAGGACGCATCGGCCAGCACGCTCCACCTATGAGACGATTTTATGAAATGTTTGTTGAGAATGTTTCAGCTGGAATTTTCATGTGGTTATTATAGTACTTAAGTTGATTATATGAATTTATTTATGATTATATATCTTACCACATGCATGATTATTTATTTTATTATCATGAATAATATTTGGAAAGATGCTTAGTGGAATTTATTTCATTATGTTTTATTTATTTTAAATATTTATGATATAAAATGATTTGGAGAAATGGTAGTACGTGCCACCTGGTGGGTGTCACTAGGATTGTGTGCGCACCAGTAATGATCTATGAGCTGACTATTTGTTGATTATGAGCCCTGGTCGAGCGTTGCTCTTTGGGCAGGATTATGGATTGTGAGCCCTGGTCGAGCATTGGTGTCTGGGCAAAATTATTGAATTTGAGCCCTGATTGAGTGAGACTCTCTAGGCAGGTATATGTTACTAGTTGGACTCTGGTCGAGCTTGCTCTCTGGCACCAGTAAATATTTGGTGTACGAGACCGATTATGGCTGGACCCTAGTTGAGTTACTCTCTGGGATCGACAGTCACTTGAATTAAAAAGAGCCAAAAAGAGTATTAGAGTTGAGGTTTAGGGTTCTACCATATTTTCCACCAAAAGATTTTAATTTATACGATTTCATATGAGAATTTCGTATATAAGGGATTTGTGAATTTTGGAAGGGATTTTATATAAATATAATTTGAGTAAAGTAAATGATTTTAAACATTTATATTTATTTTCTTTAAAAAGGTTTTAAATAACTAATTTTAAACCAACATGCATTTTATAAAATTGATTCACTTAATGAGGTCTGATTCCCCTAAATTTATTTTTCCAGGATCTCACAGTCAATCCGGTATTGATCGTTGTCTGCGTCGAATTTCATCTTCTTTGGCCATTTTATGTAGGTCTATTTAATATTTGTATTGTGCATTAAATTCTAGACATCACAGTAGTAGATGGTTTTGTATAACTTATATTGTGGATTTTAATTATATTGGAGAAATATGTATTTGATTATGGTTGATTTATTGTGGATTACAGTTTTATTGTTTAGTATTGATTGGTTATTATTGTAAAAAATTTCTAAGGCTTATTATGGGTTTTGGAAGCTTTACATTTTTTCATTCCCTAGTGCTGGTCATGTGCCCTTTAGGTTCAGGTTATGAAAATGTTGGTATCAGAGCTAATGGTTATTTTCTTGGGACTACTGCGGTGATTAGGTTGATAAATGTCACTTGTTTGTCATCGTTGCTTCTAGAATTCTGCATTTATGTTAGTTTCCTTGTGGTGTTTTAATATTTTTAGTTTTATGTCTTTTAAGAATGAGGCAAGCACGAGTAGCTCCTGTTGTAGAAGCAGCAGATGATGGTGAGCTATCTTTTCAAGATGAAGCTCCTCCCCTTGCTCCACCACGTAGAAGGAGGGGTAGGCATAGGGTAGCGGCAGCTCCTGAATAAGAGCAATAACCGTAAGTTGAGCCAGAAGCTCCAGAAATGGATCCTGCAGCTTTTATTGCTGGAATGGCAGGAATTAATCAAGGCTTAGCCGCACTTAATCAAGCTATGCCCTTGGTGTAGTAGATGCTTCAACAAAGAAACCAATGGATGACAGATGCTGATGCTATTCTTTTGTACTCCAGAGTTGGGAGAATTTCTTTTGATGGGACTGGAAATGCCTTGGACTTTATCCATGCAATTGAGTCCAGGACTAGGACTGGGTATATAGACTATTAAAGGATTCTTATTGTTGAGTTGTCAGTTCAAGCAGAAGTTTAAGATTGGTTTATGCAGTCTATACAACCCTATATGGACACTATCACTTAGATTGAGTTTAAGAGGTGTTTCATGGAGTTTTTCTGTCCACCTGCTATGAGGGATGCATACAGATGATAGTTGTTGCATATCAGTTGGGGAGACAGGTCAGTGGATGATTACATAAGGGAGTTTCTCAGGTTGTCCCATTATGCATCAGATGTGATGGAAGATGAGCGTAGAGTAGTGGAATTGTATATGACTAGGTTAGGACCAACTTATGTGGGGATTCGTATAGAAGGTTTCATTATAGAGAGTATTATTGAGGAGGCCAAATAGTTAGAGAGGTGACACATAATGCATGGTATGACCCAAATCCTTATTTGAGTGGAGATGATATGGCAGTTGGTGTTCAGGGTATTTCCCAGCTAGTGTTTCAGCTTGGTAGAGCTGGTGTGCAGATTGGTACCTCCCAGCAGTATAGAAGTCAGAGGGGACACAGATTTAGGAGACATAATCACATGCATGGTAGACCTATCAGATTTGGACTTGGAGCCAGTACTAGCAGTAGTGGTCAGAGTTCTAGGTAGGGTAGTACAGGCTCAGGGCCAAGTGAATGCCCTAACTGTGGTTGGGTACATCAAGGCCCTTGTCACTTACCATCAGAAGCATATTTAAGATGCGGTCAGGTTGGGCACTTTGCTAGATCATGCAAGAATTATGGCTATTAGCAGGCTTATCTGCTAAGTTCATCTGCTACAGTTACTCAGCAGACACAACAGGCTCCTCAGTTTCATGCACTAGTGTATTCTCAGTAGAGTGGTACTTAGTATGTGGGCTAGTAGGGTTGTGGTTCGAGAGGTAGATTTGGAGGGAGATATAGTGGTAGAGAATTTATACAGCCATCTATGTCACAGCAGGCAGGCCGTGGGTAGGCCAGAGTTTTTACACCGACTCCTCAAGATGCTCAGGCATCTAATGCAGTTATGGCAGGTACTCTTTCAGTCTGTTATCTTGATGCTAGAGTTTTATTTGATCCTGGTGCATCACATTCTTTTGTATCTCCTATTTTTGCTTCAAGAATGGGGTGGCAACCATCCAAGTTATTAATTTCATTATTTGTAGTGACTCCACTTAGTGATGAGTTGGAGACAAATATAGTCTTTCCATCTTATCCAGTATTAGTGGAAGGTAGAGAGTTGCTTACAGATCTAGTTTTGTTGGAAGTGATAGATTTTGATGTGATTTTAGGAATGGATTGGTTAGCCCAACATTATGCTACCTTGGATTATCGGGAGAAGGATGTGATTTTCATAATTCCAGATGATGTGGAATTTTGATTCAGAGGTGATAAGAGTTCAATGCCTCAGAATATTATTTCTATAATCATAGCTAGAAAGATGCTTAGAAGGGGATGCTAAGGTTATTTAGCTATGGTTAGAGATACAAAGGTGAATAAAGAGGCAGTTGAGAATGTGCTAGTGGTGTGTGAGTTTATGGATGTCTTTCTTAAAGAATTATTGGGTTTGCCACCGGAAAGAGAGATAGAATTTATATCAATGTTGTACCTAGTACAGATCCTATCTCTATGCCACCTTATAGAATGGCACCTACAACATTAGCAGAGCTTAAGGAGCAGTTACAAGAGTTACTTGATAAGGGTTTCATTAGACCCAGTACATCTCTTTGGGGTGCTCTAGTGTTATTTGTAAAGAAGAAAGATAGTAGTTTTTGACTTTGTATCGACTATAGACAGTTGACAAAGTTACCATCAAGAATAAATATCCACTCCTGAGGATCAATGATTTATTTGATCAAATTCAAGGAGCTCAGTGTTTCTCTAAAATTGTTTTGAGGTATGGATATCATCAATTAAGGATTAGAAGTGGAAATATACCAAAGACTGCTTTTTGGACTAGATATAGCCAGTATGAAATCTTGGTGATGTCCTTTGGCTTGACTAATGCCCCAACAGCTTTTATAAACCTGATGAATAAGGTGTTTAGGCCATTCTCGGACCAACTTGTGATAGTATTCATTGATGATATCTTGGTGTATTCCAAGAGTAAGGTGGAGCATGCTATGCATTTGAGAATGGTGCTTCAAACTTTGTGAGAGCACCAATTGTATGCCAAGTTCTCAAAATGTGAGTTTTGGTTGGATCAAGTGGCATTCTTAGGCTATGTGGTATCCAAAGATGGTATACAAGTGGATCCCAAGAAGATTGAATCCATTACAGAATGGCCAAGACCTACAACAATTACTGAGATAAAGAGTTTTTTTAGGTTTAACTGGTTATTATAGGAGATTTATGAAGGATTTCTTTAAGATATCCACGCCTTTAACAAGGTTAACCTAGAAGAATGCTAAGTTTGTATGGATAGATAAATGTGAGGAGCACTTTCAGTTGCTTAAGAATAAATTGACTTTAGCTCTAGTGTTGACTTTACCTTTAAGAAATGAAGGGAATACATTATATTGTGATACCTCTTTAGTAGGTTTGGGGTGTGTATTGATGCAAAATGGGAGAGTAGTTGCTTATGCTTCACGTCTGTTAAAGAAGCATGAACAGAATTACCCTACTCATGATTTAGAAATGGCAGTAGTGGTACTTGCATTGAAGATTTGGAGGCACTACTTGTATGGTGTTACTTGTGAGATATACACTGATCATAAGAGCTTGAAGTATATTTTCTAGCAAAGAGATTTGAATTTGAGGCAGAGGAGATGGATAGAGCTTTTGAAAGACTATAATTACTCTATTCTTGACCATCTAGATAAGGCTAATGTGGTGGCTAATGCATTGAGTAGAAAATCAGCAGGAAACCTTGCTCACATTAGCACGAAAATGAGGCTGATCATTAAGGTGTTGCATGAATTAATTGATCAGAGATTGCAGTAGAGAGTAACCAAGTCATGTCTATTGGCTTAATTCAGAGTATGATCAGTATACTTGGATAAAGTCAAAACAGCTTAAGGAAAGGATCCACAGTTACAGAAGATAATGTTAGAGGTGCAACAAGGTCAATCTAAAGATTTTATGATTGACAGTGAGGGTGTATTACGTTTGGGCACTAGGTTGTGTGTGCCAGATGTAGATGAGTTAAGAAAAGATATCTTAGAAGAAGCTCATTTTTCTACTTACAGTGTTCATCCAGGTTCTACCAAGATGTATCATGATTTGAAAGCTACTATTTAGTGGAATGGGATGAAAAGAAATATTTTAGAATTTGTATCCAAGTGTCTCACTTGTCAATAAGTGAAATTGGAACATCAGAGACCCTCAGGATTGTTACAGCAGTTGCCCATTCCAGAGTGAAAATGAGATATGATTACTATGGATTTTGTAACTAGATTATCTCGTACAACTGGAGGTTATGATGCTGTTTGGGTGATAGTTGATAGACTAACCAAGTTAGCTCACTTTTTTCTAATTAAGAAGACGTACACCATTGACAGGTTAGCAAGGTTGTATATTAACCGAATTATTTGTCTTCATGGTGTGCCTGAAAGTATTGTGTCAGATAAAGGGGCTACTTTTACTTCAGTCTTTTGGCAAGAGATGCATAAGGCATTGGGCACCAGACTTGATTTCAGCATGACATTTCATCCACAGAAAGATGGTCAGTCAGAAAGGACCATTCAGATATTAGAGGATATGTTAAGAATGTGTGTGATGGACTTTGGTGGTCAGTGGGATGTACACTTTCCATTAATTGAATTTGCATATAACAATAGTTATCATGTAAGTATTAAAATGGCTCCATATAAAGCATTATATAGTGGAAAGTATAGATCACCTTTATGTTGGGAAGTTGGAGAGAGATAGTAAGCAGGCCCAGAATTAGTGCAACTTACTTCAGAGAAGATTCCCATTATTCAGCAGAGATTGAAGACAACTTTTAGTAGGCAGAAGAGCTATGCGGATCCTAAAAGGAAGGATATATTATTTTCTGTTGGAGACATGGTGTTTTTGAAGGTGTCTTAAATGAAAAAGGTAATAAGATTTGGCAAGAAAGACAAATTAGCCCCGAGATACATTGGAACTTTCAAGATTCGCTCCTGAGTTGAAAAAACGGCTTATAGTTTGGTGTTGCCACCTGAATTATCTTGAATCCATGTTGAGAAAATATATCTCTTATCCTTCTCACATTCTTGAGCCTCAAACAGTGGAACTTAGTGAGGATCTGTCGTATGAAGAATATCCTATGGCGATTGTAGATTGTCAGGTTCGTCAGCTCTGTACAAAGGAATTTCTAATGGTGAAAGTGTTGTGGAGTAACCACACATCAGAAGACTGCACTTGGGAGACAAAAATGAATATGTGTAGTCGGTACGCTTATTTATTTGGAGAGTGATATAAAAAATTTAAAATTCAAGGTTGAATTTTATTTAAGGGGGGAAGAATGTAATACCTAGGAAAAAAAAGGTATGAGAAGAGTTAGTGTAATCAGGTGAAGAAGAAGAAGAAGATGAGAAGGTGGAGAATGGTGGACTTGGGTTGGTTTGGAAATAAGGATTTTTAATATATATATATATATATGGAGGTTGATGGTTGCTTTAAAGTGGATAATGGTAAAGAAGGGTAATTTGGGAATAAGGAGAATGTATATATATATACACATATTTGGGTTGTTTTAAGGTTAATTGGTGGTTAATTTGGTTGTTGGTGTAAATTGGTTGATTAAGTGGATTTTAAATATATATATATATATATATATATTGGTTGAAGTTGATGGAGGTTGCTTTAGGTAGAGATTGGTTAATGGTTGTTGTATAGTTGTCTTGTAGTAGTTTGGTTGATTGAAGGTTGTTTGAGTTGTTTTTTAGTTGATTTAAGGGGTGTTAAATGTGTATATATGTAGCTGGTTGTTTTTAGATTGTTTTGTAATCATTTTGAGATTGTTTTGTTGTCGTTTGGAGGTCGTTTTGAAGTTTTTAGTGGTTTGGTTGAGGAAGATTGCTTGAGGTTGCCTTGAGTTGTTTTGGGGTGTATGATAGTTGGTCATTTTGTGATTGTTGCAGCGTCGTTTTAGAGTTGTTGGCTACTAGTTAAAGGAAGTTGTCTTATGTTTTTTTAAGTTGCTAAGTTAACTTAAGTTAGCGGATTGACTTAGGTTGAGTTAGGTTGCTCTTGGCAAATATCTGATTTGGTCCTTATATTTTCTTTCTTCTTTCTCTTCTCCATTCATTATTCAAATGATCTTCGATTGACCTAAAATTTAGTACCCAACTATTTATCGACATCCTCTATGCATTGGTGACATTCATTTGAGCAGATTCAGCCTGAAAAATTTCAAATTTAATTTGAAGTTTCAGCCTAAAGTTGATGAAATTGGAACTTTTATCTCATTTCAAATCAGTCAAGGCCATTATTTTGATTTCATTCCCCACTGTGTCAGGAGTCTATAGATGCTAATTTCGTGTCCAATCTCCATCGGTGAAATATTTGGTGAATTTTTAGGTAATTGTCTTTTATTTTTAGATCTCCTTATTCTATGAGTATTTTGGGTTGTTTGAGACTTTAAAATTGTTCTATAAATTGTGGGAAATATTTTGGTATAAATTTTTGGGTCTGGTGTTATGTTTTCTTGTGAAAATTTGGCGGGTGCTAGCTAGATTCCTGTGATGAATAGTAACTAGCCTGAAAAAATTCTGAGTTATTTTTAATAAATAGAGTAAATTGGGGTGATCATTTCTTGTAACTGGACCAAAGTCCAATTTCTTGCTAATTGTGAGCCCTAGTCGAGCGTTGCTCTCTTGGCAGAATTATTGAATTTGACCCCTGATTGAGTGAGACTCTCTAGGCAGGTAAATGTTACTGGCTGGACCCTTGTCAAGCTTGCTCTCTAGGTGCCAGTAAATTTTTGGTGTAAGAGATCGACTGTGACTAGACCTTAGTTGAGTTACTCTCTGGAACCGACAGTCACTTGGATTAAAGAGAGCCGAAAAGGCTATTAGAGTTGAGGTTTAGGGTTCTACCATATTTTTCACCAAAAAATTTTAATTTATTCAATTTCATATGAGAATTTCGTATATAAGGGATTTGTGAATTTTGGAAGTGATTTTATATAAATATTATTTGAGTAAAGTAAGGGGTTTTAAATATTTAGATTTATTTTATTTAAAAAAGTTTTAAATAACTACTTTTAAACCATCATGCATTTTATAAAATTAATTCAGTTAGTGATGTCTGATTTTCCTTAATTTATTTTTCCAGGATCTCATAGTTAGTCCTGTATTGATTTTCGTCTGTGTCGGATTTCTTCTTCTCCGACCATTTTATGTAGGTCTATTTAATATTTGTATTATGTATTAAATTCTAGACACCGCATTAGTAGATGATGTTATATAACTTATATTGTGGATTTTAATTATGTTGGAGAAATATGTATTTAATTATGGTGGATTATGGTTTTATTGTTTAGTATTGATTGGTTTTTAATACGAAAAATTTCTAAGGCTTACTACAGGTTTTGAAAGCTTCACGTTTTTCCATTCCTTAGTGCCGGTCACATACCCTTTGGGTTCCGGTCGTGACAGAAGTATACATGATTTTTCTAATACAGGTTTAGATTCTTTAACATGAGTGCCACTAGCAAAGAATTTGTGTTCTTTATTCACTAGAAATAACTATAACTAAACCAGGAACTGATCTTGTCAGAAGTTGAACAATACAATTAGAACAGAAAGAGAAACTAGAAGTGTAAAACAAGTAGAATGCATTTAACAACTACCCATTTTCCAAATTAGCTTAAAGATAAGAACTTTGAATGCATCAGCTGGAACAAATAACTTATAGTGGATACTGCCAAAGGATTCACGTTGATACTTTTACTCATTTCTGAGCATTGGAGTATTGATGATGATCCCGCAAGTATACGGATTCGTACAAGTAGTAATTAAATATCGATCCCACAGAGATTACAAATTGACTATTGTAATACTAATTGTGTTTGTTTGTTTAAACAACGAAAATCATAGATATTTTAAATGTAAATAAAAATTAAAACAAATTAAAACTCAAAAAATGAAAATCAAATAACAATCAATTTAAAGAGCTAGGGTTCTCATCACCAATTCAACCTTAATTAAGATTAATTAATTCCTAAACCATACCTAATCTAAATCCAATTTGAGGGTATCTAAAGAATCATAGACCTTCCTCCTAAGACAGCTCTATGACTAACCAAGTAATTT
>CATIWM010309672.1:0-12548 GCA_949671775.1 Mallotus repandus
GACAATATTTGTTTATCATTTTTAGATGTTTTAACATAGTTTTGTTTGAGTTAATAATAAAAATTTCTATTTTTCCCAAATATTCACGGACCAGACAGCCCTGGAATATATAGAGCGTTTAGATTTCTTAACGATTAAGCATTGCGGGTTCTGAAGGGTCTAACTTTTAGGTCCAATTGAAATGCAGGGCCCATAATATATCAAAACGAAGCTGACTTAGAGACCTATAAGTTGTGTTACAGCTACAGCTATAACTCAACAGCGTCAAGCCTAAAATCCATCGTTTAGGGCTTCAAATTTTAGTTTGAGCTTTTATCTTTATTTTGGGGTTTTTTTTGGATTTTTGCAATTTTCATCTGGGGATTTTTGGTAGACAGTATTTGTTTGTCATTTTTAGCTGTCTTAAGATAGTTTTGAGATAGTTTTGTTGAGTTAATAATAAAAATTTCTATAGTCCCAAATATATAGAGCATTTGGATTTTGAAATGATTGAGCAATGCGGGTTCTGAAGGGTCTAACTTTCAGGTACGATTGAACCGTAGGGCCCATAATATATCAAAACAAAGCTGACTCAGATACCTACGAGTGGTGTTATAGCTACAGTCGTAACACAACAACTTTAGGCCCAAAATCCATCATTTAGGGCTTCAAATTTTAGTTTGAGCTTTTATGTTTATTTTGGGGGTTTTTTTTGTCTTTTTGTAATTTTCATCTAGGGTTTTTTCCTTGACCATGTTTGTTCACAATTTTGATTTTCCCTAAATATTCGAGGACCAGACAGCCGTGGAGTATATGGAGCATTTGAACTTGGGAAAAGATTGCGTAATGCAGCTTTAAAAGGTTCTAACTTTCTAGCCTGATTGAACTACGAGGCCCATAATATATCAAAACGAAGCTAACTCAAAGGCCTATAATAGGTGTTACAGCTACACTTGAAACACAATAGCTTCAGGCCCAAAATCCATCCGCTAGGTTTTTTTCCTTGATAATCACAATTTTTATTTTCACTAAATATTCACAGACTAGACTGCACTAGAATATATGGAGCATTTGGATTTGGGAAACGATTGTGCAATGCGGCTTCTAAAGGTTCTAACTTTCTATCTCGATTGAACTATAGGGCCATAATATATCAAAACAAAGCTGACTTAGAAGCCTATGATGGGTGTTATAGCTGTGGTTGTAACGCAATAGCTTTAGGAAAAAATCTATTGTTTAGAGCTTCAAATTTTAGTTTGAACTTTTATGTTTATTTTTTGGGTTTTTTAGGGTCTTTTGGCACTTTTTAGGTAGAGTTTTTTCTTAAACAGTATTTGTTAGCCATTTTTAGATGTTTTGAGAGAGTTTTATTGAATTGATAATTATAATTTCTATTTTCCCGAAATATTCACAAACCAGACAGCCCTGGAATATATGGGCATTTGGATTTGGGAAAAAATTGTGCAATGCAGCTTCAAAAGGTTCAAACTTTCTAGCCCGATTGAACTACGAGGCCCATAATATATCAAAACGAAGCTGACTCGAAGGCCTATAATAGGTGTTACAGCTACACTTGAAACACAATAGCTTCAGGCCCAAAATCCATCAGCTAGATTTTTTTGCTAGATACTATTTTTTTTTCATTTCCAGATGTTTTGAGATAGTTTTGTTGAATTGATAATCACAATTTTTATTTTCACTAAATATTCGTAGACTAGACTGCACTGGAATATATGGAGAGTTTAGATTTGGGAAACGATTGCTCAATGCGGCTTTTAAAGGTTCTAACTTTCTGTCTCGATTGAACTACGAGGCCCATAATATATCAAAACAAAGCTGACTTAGAAGCCTATGATGGGTGTTATAGCTGTGCTTGTAATGCAACAGCTTCAGGCCAAAATCTATCATTTAGAGCTTCAAATTTTAGTTTGAACTTTTATGTTTATTTTTTGGGTCTTTTGGCACTTTTTAGCTAGGGTTTTTTCCTAGACAGTATTTGTTTGCCAATTTTAGATGTTTTGAGAGAGTTTTGTTGAATTGATAATCATAATTTCTATTTTTCGTAAATATTCACAAACCAGACAGCCCTGGAATATATGGGCATTTGGATTTGGGAAAAAATTGTGCAATGCGGCTTCTAAAGATTCTAACTTTCTGGCCCTATTGAACTATGGGGCCCATAATATATCAAAACGAAGCTGACTCAGAAGCCTATGATGGGTGTTATAGCTACACCTGAAACACAATAGCTTCAGGCCCAAAATTCATCGTTTAGGGGTTCAAATTTTAGTTTGAAATTTTATGTTTATTTTTTAGGTTTTTTTGGTCTTTTTGCATCTTTTAGCTAGGGTTTTTTCCTAGATAATATTTGTTTTATCATTTTCAGATGTTTTAAGACATCTTTGTTGAATTGATAATCATAATTTCTATTTTCCTTAAGTATTCATGGGCCAGACAATCCTGGAATATATGGAGCATTTGGAATTGGGAAAAGATTGCGCAATGCGGCTTCTAAAGGTTCTAACTTTCTTACCTGATTGAACTATGAGGCCCATAATATATCAAAATGAAACTAACTCAGAGACCTATGATGGGTGTTACAACTACATTTGTAACACTATAGCTTCTGGCCTAAAAAGAATCATTTAGGGCTTCAAATTTTAGTTTGGACTTTTATAATTATTTTTGGTGATTTTTTCATCTTTTTGCATCTTTTAGCTAGGGTTTTTTCCTAGACAGTATTTGTTTTCTCATTTCCAGATGTTTTGAGACAGTTTTATTGAATTGATAATCACAATTTCTATTTTCTTTAAATATTCACGAACTAGACAACACTGAAATATATGGAACGTTTGGATTTGGGAAAAGATTGCGCAATACTGCTTTTAAAGGTTCTAACCTTTTGGCCCGATTGAACTACGAGGCCCATAATATATCAAAACGAAGCTGACTCAAAGGCCTACGATGGGTCTCATAGCTTCACTTGAAACACAGCAACTTTAGTCCAAAAATCCATCATTTAGGGCTTCAAATTTTAGTTTGAACATTTAATTTCATTTTTTGGGTTTTTTTTGTCTTTTTGCACTATTCAGCTAGGGTTTTTTCCTATACAGTATTTGTTTGTCATTTCTAGATTTTTTCAAATAGTTTTTTTAAATTGACAATCATAATTTCTATTTTTCCTAAATATTCACAGACCAAACTGCCCTAGAATATATGGAGCATTTGGATTTGGGAAAAGATTGCACAATGCGGCTTCTCAAAGATCTAACTTTCTAGCCCAATTGAATTTCAGGGCCTATAATATATCAAAATGAATCTGACTTAGAGGCCGACGATGGGTGTTATTACTACTCCTGTGACACAATTGCTTCGGGCCCAAAATCCATTGTTTAGGGCTTCAAATTTTAGTTTGAACTTTTATGTTTATTTTTTGGGGTTTTTTTTTTCTTTTTGCACTTTTTAGCTAGGGTTATTTCCTTGACAGTATTTTTTTGTCATTTCTATATGTTTTGAGATAGTTTTGATGAATTGATAATCATAATTTTTGTTTTCCCTAAATATTCACAGACCAGACTGCCTTGGAATATATGAAGTGTTTGGATTTGGGCAAAGATTGCATAATGCGGTTTCTAAATTGCCTGATTGAACAACAAGGCCCATAATATATCAAAACAAAGCTAACTCAGAGGCCTACGATGGGTGTTACAGCTACGCATGTAACATAATAGCTTCAAGCCCAAAATCCATCGTTTATGGCTTCCAATTTTAGTTTGAACTTTTATGTTTATTTTTAGTGGATTTTTTTGTCTTTTTGCACTTTTTAGTTAGGGTTTTTTCCTAGATAGTAGTATTTTTTTTATCATTTCCAGATGTTTTGAGATAGTTTTGTTGAATTGATAATCAAAATTTCTATTTTCCCTAAATATTCGCAGACCATACTGCACAAGAATATATAGAGCGTTTGGATTTGGGAAAAGATTGCGTAATGCGGCTTATAAAGGCTCTAACTTTCTCTCTCCATTGAACTACGGGGCCTATAATATATCAAAACAAAGCTAACTCATAAGCCTATGATGGGTATTACAGGTTTGCTTGTAACGCAACTGCTTCAAGCCCAAAATCCATCGTTTAAAACTTCAAATTTTAGTTTGAACTTTTATGTTTTTTTTTTTGGGTTTTTTGGGTCTTCTGGCATTTTTTTAGCTAGGGTTTTTTACTAGACAGTATTTGTTTGCCATTTTTAGATGTTTTAAGATAGTTTTATTGAATTGATAATCATAATTTCTATTTTCCCTAAATATTCACGGACCAGACAGCCCTGAAATATGTTAGGCGTTTGGATTTGGGAAAAGATTGCACAATGCAGCTTCTAAAGGTTCTAACTTTATGGCCCGATTGAACTACTGGGCCCATAATATAATAAAATGAAGTTGACTCAAAGGCCTGTGATAGGTGTTATAGCTATGCCTGAAACACAATAACTTCAGGCCCAAAATCCATCGTTTAGGGCTTCAAATTTTAGTTTGAACTTTTATGTTTATTTTTGGGATATTTTTTGTCTTTTTGCAATTTTTAGCGAGGGTATTTTCCTAGATAGTATTTGTTTTGTCATTTCTAGATGTTTTGAGATAGTTTTGTTAAATTAATAATCACAATTTTTATTTTCCCTAAATATTCACAGACTAGACGGGCCTAGAGTATATGGAGCGCTTGGATTTGGGAAATGATTGCGCAATGCAGCTTCTAAATGTTCTAACTTTCTGGCCCGATTGAAATATGGGGCCCATAATATATCAAAATAAAGCTGACTCAGAGGGCTACGATGGGTGTTACAGCTACACTAAGCCTATAACACAATAGCTTCAATCTCAAAATCCATCGTTCAGGGCTTTAAATTTTAGTTTCAACTTTTATGTTTACTTTCAGGGTTTTTTGGGTTATTTGCATTTTTCAACTAGGGTTTTTTTCATATACAGTATTTATTTGTCATTTCTAGATATTTTGAGATAGGTTTGTTGAATTAATAATCACAATTTCTATTTTCTTAAATATTATTAGACCAGAAAGCCCTAGAATATATGGAGCATTTGCATTTAGAAAAAGATTGCATAATGCAGCTTCTAAAGGTTCTAACTTTTTAGCCTGATTGAACTATGGGGCCTATAATATATCAAAATGAAGCTGACTCAGAGGCCTACGATGGGTTTATAGCTATGCTTAAAACATAATAACTTCAAGCCCAAAATCCATCATTTAGGGCATCAAATTTTAGTTTGAACTTTTATGTTTATTTTTGGGGTTTTTTTAATCTTTTTGCTCTCTTTAGCTAGGGCTTTTCCTAGACAGTATTTGTTTTATCATTTCAAGATATTTTAACACAGTTTTATTGAATTGATAATCATAATTTCTATTTTCCCTAAATATTCATGAACCAGACGGCCCTAGAATATATAGAGCGTTTGGATTTGGGAAAAGATTGTGCAATACGGCTTCTAAAGGTTCTTACTTTCTGGCCTGATTGAACTATGAGGCCCATAATATGTCAAAACAAAGCTAACTCAGAGGCCTACGATGGGTGTTATAGCTACTCATGTAACACAATACCTTTAGGCCCAAAATCCATCATTTAGGGCTTCAAATTTTAGTTTGAACTTTTAAGTTTATTTTTTGGGTTTTTTTTGTCTTTTCGAATCTTTTAGCTAGGGTTTTTTCCTAGACAGTATTTGTTTTGTCATTTCTAGATGTTTTGAGACAGTTTTGTTGAATTAATAATCATAATTTCTATTTTCCCTAAATATTTGCGGACCAGACAACCCTGGAATATCAGGAGCGTTTGGATTTGGGAAAATATTACACAATGTGTCTTCTAAAGGTTCTAACTTTCTGTCCCGATTAAACTACGGCCTCCATAATATATCAAAATAAAGCTGACTCAGAGGCCTACGATGGGTGTTACAGCTACACCTATAACACAATAGCTTCAGGCCAAAAATCCATCATTTATGGCTTAAAATTTTGGTTTGAACTTTTATGTTTATTTTTTAAGGGTTTTTTGGTCTTTTTGCATGTTTTAGCTAGGGTTTTTTCCTAAGCGATATTTTTTTTGTCATTTCTAGATGTTTTGAGATAGTTTTGTTTAATTGATAATCACAATTTCTATTTTCCCTAAATATTCACGAACTAGACAACCCTGGATTATATAGAGTGTTTGGATTTAGGAAAAAATTGCGCAATGCAGCTTCTAAAGGTTCTAACTTTCTTGCCTGATAGAACTATGGGGCCCATAATATATTAAAATGAAGCTAACTCAAAGGCCTACGATGGGTGTTACAGTTGCACCTGTAACACAATAGCTTCAAGCCCAAAATCCATCTTTTAGGGCTTTAAATTTTAGTTTGAACTTTTATGTTTATTTTTTGGGTTTTTTTTGTCTTTTTGCACTTTTTATCTGGAATTATTTCCTAGACAGTATTTTTTATTTCCAGATGTTTTGAGATAGTTTTGTTGAATTAATAATCTCAATTTCTATTTTTCCTAAATATTCACAAACTAGACTGCCCTGGAATACATAGAGCGTTTGGATTTGGGAAATGATTGCGCAATGCGGTTTCTAAATGGCCCGATTGAACTACGAGGCCCATAATATATCAAAACGAAGCTGTCTCAGAGGCCTACGATAAGTGTTACAACTACTCCTATAACGCAACAGCTTCAGGCCTAAAATCCATCGTTTAGGGCTTCAAATTTTAGTTTGAACTTTTATATTTATTTTTGGGGTTTTTTGGGTTTTCTTGCAATTTTCAGCTTGGGTTTTTTTCTAGATAGTATTTGTTTATCATTTTCATATGTTTTGAGATAGTTTGGTTGAATTGATAATCACAATTTTTATTTTCCCTAAATATTCATGGGCCAGATAGCCCTGGAATATACGGAGCGTTTGGATTTGGGAAAAGATTATGCAATGCGGCTTCTAAAGGTTCTAACTTTCTGGCCCGATTGACCTACGATGCCCATAGTATATCAAAATGAAGCTAACTCAAAAGCCTACAATCGGTGGAACAGCTACGCCTGAAACACAATAGCTTCAACCCCAAAATCTATCGTTTAGGGCTTATGTATACAAGTTTATTGCAACCGTGACACTGTTTGAGCTCAGGGTTCTAGGGAACACACTAACCACTGTCACAAAGACATGGCATAGAGATGAGGAGTCGCCACCCAGGGTAATAACGAGGATAAATCGAAAGTGGTAGTAACTCGATTCTCTAATATAAGCTAGCACCACAACCAGGAGTTCTGGATACGGAATACCAACTTCTTTTAGTCTTGTGTTCATTTAGAATTATTTTATGAATTACTATCTTATTCCCTAATTACATGCAATTTTCATTAAACCATAATTGAACATCCATCTAACCCTAAGGCAACCAATCCATGAAAAAGCACATAAAAAATGCATTCGAGGCGTAACGTCCCTAAATTAGTCTATTCTATATTGATTTTAATTTAAATTAGCTAAATTTACATATTTTATTTACAAAGTGAAAATTGAACTAAGAGTGATCCTACATTTTAATTAATTAATAAGCTTAAGTCTGTCAAGTTTTAATTAAAAAGTGGGCCTAAGTCTACCAAATTTAAGATAAAATGGATTTGATTTAATAGGCCTAATTCTACTTATTTTAATTTAAATGAAATGATCTAAAATTTAATTATTTTAAAAGAAATGATTTAGTGAGCTGAGTTAATTCTAAATTTTTTTTTAAAATACATAAAGTGGGCCTAAAGTCTAAATTAATTTTAAAATTAATTAAACCTAAATTTAATTTTAAAGGTCTATTTTATTAGTGAGTTAGACCTACACATGGGTTTGGGGCCCAAAATGAATCAAAATAACAAACAAGCTCAAATAATAAAAATAAAGAAAATAACAAATAAAAAACAAACATCTTGTGATTTTTCTAACCCTAATTTTAATTACATACAACCTAAAATTAATCTAAAGCCACCATTGATTTTAATTAAGGTTTACCAAATAAACCTTAATTTACTAATTGATTTTAAAAAGCAAAAAAGTAAGTATTTTACTATTCCTACTATTAGGGCTATTACAACCTATGTACAAATTAATAAAATTAAATTAAATACAATCCATAAAGCCAAATAAATAAAATAACACAGAATGATAAAAAAATCTAAAATCTATGTTAAAACACAGAATTTAATCTATGGCATTCCATGGATCTTCATGGGTTCTCCATGAGTCAAATCATTCCATACTTTAGGGTACTCCTACCATCATGAAAATAGAAAAAAAAAATTAGTTATTGAATGATTGAAAATTAATAAACAAAAATCAAATTAAAATAAAATTAAAATAAAAATAAAAGAAGAAAGAGATGAAGATTTGAGAATATGATGCAATATTGATTTACTCCTCAGTGTGGTGTGAATCACCGTTGCTTTGAATTGATCTTCAATAGTTGAACTTTTTTTCTTCTCAGAAGGCCTCTTGCTCTTTTAAAATAACACGTCAAAAAAATTTCTAGTTCTGTGTACGCAGGTGTGTATGTTGCGTCTCCAAACAAGTTTTTTTTTTCCCACAAGAGAGTTAAATTGGGTTTATATAGAAAAACCTTAATAAAAGACGTATCCTCCTGTGGGTTACAGAAGATAAAGTTTGGTTTAATCCGGACTTTTATTTCTAGAAAAATCCAAATAAATCCTAGAAAAAGGATTTATCACATCATTCCACCAATTAAAAAATAAGAAAAAAAAATTATTTACTGAAAAAGAAAAAGAAAATAAAAAACACAGACGGACATAATCGAAAGAGCATTATCCCGATCGGGATTATGTATTTCCGATCGGAAATATAAAATTTCGATCAGAACTATGCATTCCCGATCGAAAATATGTAATTCCGGTCGGAATTACGTATTTCTAATCTGAAATGTGTAATTCCGATCGGAATTACATATTTTGGATGGGAAATGTGTAATTCCAGTCTAAATTACATAATTCCGATCGGTTCATAAATTTTTTTGACTTTTAATTACAAAAAGACCCCTAAAAGAAAAAAATCTAACAAATTAAGTCCTTTAAAAACCAATTAAATCCCCTTGAAGATACATCTAAACCTTTTGAGATTTCAAACTTCAAATATTGAAGATCATTTATAATACTTTAATCATCGAAGTCCTCTGTCGCATCCATACTCTAGTCATCCCAAAATTGGCGCTTACAAAGTACAAATTTATAATGGGAAAATTAATTTACTTCACTTTTAATAAGAAAAACTAGTTGTACAAATATAAAGATTATTAACAATAGAAGTTCAAATCCAATTAGATTTGAACTAAATATCTCTCTACATATATCTGTCATCTCTTTTTAATTTATTCATGTTTTACATTCTTTATATATAATATTTTTTTGCACATTGTAAGTTCTACCTTAGGCAACGAAATCCTTATGGGGGAAATTCCACAAGTTCACCTTAACTTTTCTAGTATGTGAGCCGATTTGAAGGGTCATGAATGAGTTATTAAGTAGCGCTATTAGTAGAAAATTATCGTTCAAATTAAAGATTAATGTGTGTTAAAATAAGCATCAATGTCATCTGCTCCATGTTCAGCACAAGAAATTCCTTTAGGGATGAGCATCTCCTCGTTGCCCATTGATCTCACATCATCGAGCTCTCAAATCGGTGGAACAACTCAATAAATGGCACTTCTTGAGCCTATTACTCCAATAATTAATTTATCCTTTTGGTTGAATTCCTTCAAAAGTACACCCTCATATTTTCCTTATTATGTAGGTCTCCAATATATGAGTAGGCCCATTCATCTATTCTGGTCCCTAATATCCCTGACTTCATTATTGTTGTTACTGTGGTTGAATCAAACCCTACCATCCAGACAATTAACTTACCTCCTCTTTATAGAGAACTTTTAGTAAATTATTAAAGGCTTATATGGGCTTGATGCAGCAACAATCCATTGCTCTAACTCAGAAGAACGTCCATATTAGAGGAGTATATAGATCAACCAATACTATCATGCTACCTACTAGATTAACCGAATACCCAAATGCCTAGAACTTGGTGGTGATAATGTCAGGATTCATTCATAAAATTGCACTGATCAAGAATTTGACACAAATAAAGATAAAGAGGTTGAATCTAGCATATGTATCTCTTCATTAGAGAAATTGATATCACTTGTCAAGTAAATGAGGCAATGTATAAATTTCAAGTCAGATCGAGTGATGTTGAGGAATGTATCCTAGAAGGAAGTACAACCTACATGAACACCACAATCAATGCACAAATTTCTCCTAAATTCAAGCTACCTTTGATGGAACTGCAAATCTAATTGCCCATGTTTTGATGTTTTGGGCAAAAGATGATGCTAAAAAATGTTAATGATCCTATTTTATACCTAGTTTTTTCTAATACACTCGAAAAGTTAGCTCAAAGGTGGTTTCATTGACTGCCTATAAATTCCAACTCCCCTTTTAAAGAGTTAATTGAGCAATTCTACACTCAATTCATTGTAAATAGTCTCTCAGTCAAAAGTATAAAAGAATTGCACTTATACAAGCGAGGGGAATATGAGTCTCTTAGAGGCTATTTAGATTGATTTAATAAAGTGACTATACAAATTTAACATATGAGTAATGAAGCACTAACAAAATGTTAAGAAGATGGGAATTCTAATGGGTAAATTGTGAGATAAAATAATGGCTATTGTAAAAACCTGATAGATTTGGATAAAGATACGAAGATGTACAAGAAAGAGGAAGAAAAGGTGCCTAGAAAGAAAGAAGAAAAGAGAGACATAAGAAAGAATCAAAACCTGACTGCTAAGTTCAGAATACAGGCAGAAAGGTTTACTTCACTAAATGCTTCTAGATCAGAAATTCTCACATGGATTCAATAAAATAAAATAGATATACCTTCTGCAAGAAAAGCTTAATCCAACCTCTGAAGAAACTTGTGATCAAAACCATTATTGTAGATATCATCGAGATTATGGACATGACATTGATGAGTGTCAAGATCTCTGAATAAATGAGTTGTCAAAGCCGGAGTTTTAAAGAGGTTTACTAAAACCTTAAAAAGAGATAAATTATTGGGTTTTCGTGTTGCAAATGCATAAAAAATTGAAAACTTTAACCATGAAATCCATTTATAGAATCCATGTGATTCGACTAAACTGATTAAGAGAGATTCCAAAATCTTACCAAGACGATTTTGAGGCTAGAATGTTAGAAGAAAGAGAGGGAGTTCACTCCAATGATACCATATCTCAAGCTTTATGTGTAGGTCTTATCAGATTTAGACGCCGCCAATTAAGCCATGCCTCTCTACCAGCGTCCACACGAACAGGATACCCAAAACAGTGTTGGTGTGGTAGCACCTTCCTTCTCTATAGGACTCTTATTAGTTTCTTTTAATCTCTCTATGCATTTGTTTCTTTTCATAAAAGAAACAAAAGAATAAGGAGAAAAAGAGCATTACTTAAACCCTAGAGAATGAGACGAATTTATAGACATCCTTCCTGGGGTTTCACAAGCCTCTACTTACCAAAATAGTTTTGGTAAGTTTAAACTTCCTCTTCAACTTTGATTTTAATTCTAAAATTAGAATTATCTACTATTTACTTAAAATAACATTTACTTTAAATAACCCAGAAATAAATAAATAAATATTAATATATACACATATATATTTATTAATTTATTTCTTTATTTATTCTTTTAGAGAGTTTATTATTGGGTTAATGAACCCAAGTATGCTTTTGGGCCTGTTCTAAGTGTGCGACCCTATAGGTTCACACAATGTTGGCAGTCCCATAAATCATAAGTGGCCTCTAGCGAGACATATGACTATCTAAGTTTTATGAAGGTCGATAATCCGACGTAAGCTAATACGCAGTGTGTATTATTGTCCTTTTGTCACGCGATATCTTGATTGAACATAAGGCATGGTTTATGTAATTCTTATATAGTTCTTTATCAACTCATTCTAGCATGGTCATGCATTTATCTTCAATTTAACTTATCGAGGGGCCCACGGATATCAATTCCATCTGAATTACTCACATTCCTCACATAACTAATTTTGTATCCAATCACAATGTGTTTTACCATCCGGTTAAAGATGATGTAAGAATGTGTCAAAAAACATAATTTATTATATAAGAAACCATGGTGATTTCAAGTTAGAGGACTTAAATAATACTATTGTGATGAGAATCACTTATAACAATAATCCATGTAGTATTCTCATAGTGGGCCAATCTAGTACATCATTTCTTTAAATATGTACCTATGAGTTTAACTCAATATCTTATATACATGATCAGTAAAACATAATCATCAGTCAAACTCATACTAGTCTTTATTTATTGTTGTTCCTGCAATAATGATTGACTAGGGATATTTAGATTAGAATTCAAGTATCACCTAAGAGTTTTACTATTAAGTCACATAATTGATGACCTTAGGTAGAATTAACTAATCAAGGATAATATTAAAATTAACCAGCAACAATAAAATGC
>CATIWM010309701.1:0-15597 GCA_949671775.1 Mallotus repandus
AAATATGTATTATATTTTATTATATAAAAATAATTTATTAAAAAAAATTAAATTAGTGTAATAACATAAAAATTTTATAAAATTTAAACGCTTAATATAATAATTTAATTAATTATCTATAATTATTATATATAAGATAAACATAAAAAGTGACTAATTAAATTAAATAATTAATAATTAAATAATAAATAAATAAATAAAATTAAATTATTAATCAAAATTATTAATTAAATTAAATTATACAAAAAATGAGCTAAAAAATGTTCTGAAAAAGTGTCCCGCCGTATTTTAAAAGTGTTTCAGTTATATCGGTCCTGTATTTCAGCTGTGTCGGTCCTATATTCTAAAAAAAATAATAAAATAATAGAATCGTATCAGATATGTGTCGGGTGCGTATCAGTATCTGAAAAGTGTTCGACACAGATAATGCATCCTATTTAAAGTGTCAGTACTTTTATAGACTGAGGGTAATTTTATCCACTAAAAAATAGTACACAAGACACATAACATGAATGATGATGACTGATGAATGAGATAAAAAATGATCCATTTAATATTTGATTGAACACACAATTACTATTAAATTAACCGAAAATATTAGATTGATATATTTTTTAAAATTTAAACACTGTGATTGTAAAAAGTTAAACAATTAAATAGAAAAAATTCAAAAATTTAAATTCTAAACTTACAATTTTTCGAGAAAAAAAAAAAAGGAAATTGAAAGTTGAACTTTAAAAAACAGAGGAGAGAGGCCAGCCCTATCTCTTTCACATCAATCGGTTCCACCACAAAAGCCCAACACCATCATAATTCAATTTGCCGTCAATTCTTCCGTCAAAACAAAACAAAAAAGCCGAAACAAAGTGCATTTTAATTTGAAGTTGAAATTAAGAAGTGGAGAACTCAGTAAATTCAAATTTCATTTCGCTCCTA
The DNA here is from genome assembly GCA_949671775.1 of Mallotus repandus. Taxonomy (NCBI): domain Eukaryota; kingdom Viridiplantae; phylum Streptophyta; class Magnoliopsida; order Malpighiales; family Euphorbiaceae; genus Mallotus; species Mallotus repandus. The sequence continues at coordinate 937 of CATIWM010309701.1, forward strand.
TTTCTTCGTTGTCCCATTATTTTTTTGTTGAAAAAAAAAAAAAGAGTGGACAACCTGATCGATTTTTTCTTTTTAATGTTATTGTCATTGTTAGGGTGAGAGTGGGATCAATTAAAGGAGGAGATGGAGATAGGAAAAGGATCCATCGGATCATGCTCTAAAGAGCACCAACTCTTGTACAAGCAGTGGTTCGATTCCGTCGATTCAGGTAACACTCTTCTTCTTCTTCTTCTTCTTCGTCGTCGTCTTCTTCTTTAATTTTTAATTAAAATTTCTATGTTGATTTTATTCTAAATGCAAAATGCAATTGCAAAGCAAAGCAGGGCACTGGAAATGATAATAATTATAATAATAATAATTGACTAATGGTGTAGATGGAGATGGGCGAATCACTGGAAATGATGCTGCCAAGTTCTTCGCTTTCTCTAGCCTTTCTCGTCACGACCTTAAACAGGTTCTCCACCACTAGTTAATACTGCTTTTTTTTAAATTTTTTTTTTGCTTTTAATTCAAATTAAGACCATTCACAAACTGTTTTTTCTTTTGCTTCATTTCCAATACCTTGCCATAGGTTTGGGCACTTGCAGATTCTAAACGCCAAGGTTTTTTAGGTTTCACAGAGTTTATTGCTGCTATGCAGGTCCTTCTTCTCGTGTGTTATATATATATATGACTTCTTCGATTATGCATTTATTTATTTCTTTTTCTCACTTGTTTCTTTGTTTCACTATTTCCTGGACAGCTCATTTCTCTCGCACAAGCTGGACACGAAATTAACTCGGATTTCCTCAAATGTAAGCTTTCTTTCTCATATCAGATCATATCATCATTCCTTATCAACTGTGAGTGGGAGTACGTTATAATTTATAACGTAACTTGTAAATCTTTAACCCAAATTGTGTGCACGTTTAATCCATGGATATGATTGGAAGCTTATATTAATAAAATTACACAACCAAAACTGTTTTCACGAACAACATGGTTCTTACTACCCTAGCGTCAACACATATGCAATTGTTACCTTAAATGCATATAGTACAATACTAGTTATTACAGTGGCTCAGGTGTTCTTTTTAATCATTGTCCTCAACCACATTTACTTTGTCACTTGTAGTTTTACATGGAGTAAAGCTATGCACATCATAACCACTACTACTTGCCATTTGAAACTCTTTTATCCTCTCCTTTCACAAGATACACAATTACCTTCATGCATTTGCTTTCCTTACAGCTTCCTTCGACAACATTAAACCTCCAGTGATGGAAGGTATTGATGCCTTGTTAATTGTAAGTTGTCTACTTTCTCTTACTTTACTTTGTATAGCTTGGTTACATAGATGCAACTAGCCAACTCCTCATTTTCTTTCTCTTTACATTTCCCAGAAAAACAAGGCTTCAACAATATATAGCGAGTCAGAAATCAATGGTTAGATAGTCACCATTTTTCCATGTATCATGCTTTGTTCTGTTAATTCCTTGTCAGCTTTGTTCATCAGTAATGAATGATGCAGGATCTGCTCTGTTGCAATCATCAACAACGGCTCAACGTTATAGTTCAAGATCTTCAAGAAAGGTGGGCTATATGTTCAAGTTATCATCAACAAATGCTCTTCCACCTAAATTTCAGTTGCTATTTTGTCAGCCATTTTATTGATTCAGTAGTACAGTAGGTTTTCTTGTCCTTATCTATTTTTTAGAATTGTCTGTTTTTTCATTTTTTTTCTTCTGGTGTATTCCCTTCAGATGCCACTAGTTGCTGTTACATCCATCGTCGATGGCTTGAAGAGACTTTACATTGAAAAGCTAAAGCCATTGGAAGTTACTTATCGTTTTAATGATTTTATGTCTCCCTTATTGGTAAGTATATTGGGAATGAATTATCATGATTTTAAAGTCTTTATTTATTTATTAGCATCTCCTATTTCAATTTGTTTGGCTCCTTGGGGGCATGTGGGTTGAATGCTAGACCATAATTTTAAAAATCCAGCTCACCAACTCTTGTATGCAGGCATTAAACTGTAGGGTATAAAAGCTTTAACTAAGCACCTATTTTGATTTATTTTTCAGACAAACAGTGACTTTGATGCCAAGCCTATGGTTATGCTTTTGGGTCAATATTCCACTGGCAAAACAACATTTATAAAACATTTACTAAGATGTAATTACCCAGGTTAGTATAATATATTATTTCTCTTGCGTATTAATCATTGTAGTTAGCTATCATAATCTTTCTTGGTCACTTTTATTTTCACCATGTAGGAGCTCACATTGGACCAGAGCCTACAACTGATAGATTTGTTGTTGTAATGGTATGACTACTGTTTACTATTGAGATCAATTAAATTATTATTAAGTTTTCCTGAAACTTTGTCTGATTATAGTAACTCAAATGTAATAAGTATTACTATTAATTCTTTTTCTGAATTTTGTAACAACCTGTGCTTTTAGGCTCTTAGCTGCTGAAAAGATTCGTTGCTATCATTGTTTTTCCTTTTCTTTCCTATTATGGATGCTTATCATGTTAGCTTTTCATTCCTCGTTCTGTTCTTGAAATCAGTCTGGGTCCGATGAAAGGAGTATACCTGGGAATACTGTTGCTGTTCACGCAGATATGCCATTTAGTGGCCTAACATCCTTTGGAGGGGCATTCTTATCAAAGTTTGAGTGCGCGCAGATGCCACATCCGGTGCGTTATACTTTGCATTTACTTTTCAGAGTGTTAGCTATCTAGTTTTTTAGTTTTCACTGTCATTGTTTCCAATGCACTCTGCAGTTGCTAGATGAAATTACAATTGTCGACACTCCTGGAGTTCTGTCTGGAGAGAAGCAACGTACACAAAGGAGTTATGATTTTACTGGTGTTATATCATGGTTTGCAGCAAAATGTGATCTCATTCTTCTTTTGTTTGATCCTCATAAACTAGACATAAGTGATGAGTTTAAGAGAGTCATTGCATCTTTACGCGGCAATGATGACAAGATACGTGTTGTTTTGAATAAAGCAGATCAGGTTGATACACAACAGGTTAGATATTTTATTTCACTGCTGCCTTGACTTTGAATGACAGAAAATTAAATAGATATAGCCTGCTTGCTTATTTATTTATTATTTTACATAATTTTGATTTTGTAGTTGATGAGAGTTTACGGTGCATTAATGTGGTCCCTTGGAAAAGTTTTGAATACTCCAGAAGTGATGCGTGTATACATCGGGTATGGTCTTATTGTCTCACATGTTCCTTCACTTGATCTGGAAAGCAAGATGGCTTGAGGGAGGTGAAAGTTGATGTTTCACAATCTTTAACTTCTGTACATCCCTTAAAAACTACATATCAGGTCTAATATATATATATATATATATATATATATATATATATGTATATAGGTGGAAGTTGGGGCCTAAAGATTCAAACCTTTAGCTTATGCCTTACTGCATGTGATTCACATATATTCATTTTTTCTCTGTTTTAGTGGTATTTAACTGATCATCAAACTGTGGTTGGTCTGAAATATATTCCTTATGATTAAGAACTTGCTACACTACACAATTTGAGGGGAGGGTGATTTTGATGCAATCAAGTGGGCGGAGCCTACTTAAGTGATTGTTATATCCTCAGTTACAGTTCCTTTTGTTGGCTGTGCAGTTCGTTCAATGATAAGCCTATTGATGGAGAAAATGTCAACCCAATGTTTCGTGAACTTTTTGAAAAAGAACAGGATGATCTTCTTATGGATTTGGTTGATATTCCTAAGAAGGCTTGCGATCGTCGGGTACATTTACCATTGCCTTGATGATTTTTCTCATTATCACTTTCAGCATATGCACGTATGCGTAGTTATTTGGATCTGTGAATGTGAGAAATGACGATGGGTTTTGATACTACTGCAGATCAATGAATTTGTGAAGCGTGCTAGAGCGGCTAAGATTCATGCTTACATAATGAGCCATCTTAAGAAAGAGATGCCTGCTATAATGGGCAAGGCTAAGACTCAACAACGCCTTGTTGATAATCTTGAAGATGAATTCGCAAAGGTCTGTCTCTTCTTTGTCTCTTTCTCCGGGCATGTGGTTACAACCTGCTTTGCTCATGCAAATTCATATTGTGTAATGGTTATGGATATACTTATTTGGTGTTGAGCAGGTGCAAAGGGAGTTTCATCTGGCAGCAGGAGATTTTCCAAATGTGGAACATTTCAAGGAGGTGCTGACTGGATATAGCATAGACAAGTTTGAGAAATTGAAGCCCAAGATGATACAAGCTGTGGACGATATGCTGGGCTATGAAATCCCAGAACTGTTGAACAAGTTCAGGAATCCATATGCGTGAGTGGCTTGTCCTTGATGCACGCTGTTCGTACGTTGGTTTGTTCGTTTAGTATGCCGAATATCATTGTATTTTTTTGGGTTGAAACTTGATTGAAATTGGATATGATGGAATCAAATTATAAGTGGTTTGTTGTTGTTTCTCATGTTTAATATCAGCAGCATTCGGGGCTTGGCTCGTGGAGCAAAAATTACTTGATCAAAGGGAAGGGAAAAATTTTTCACCACCTAAAATATTACATATTTGATTAATAAAATTACAGCACGTATATTAAATACATAAAAGAAAAAATTTATCTATTTTAAAGATACTATATTTAATGATATTTTTTTGAACTATGTACGTATAATACCATAAGGCAAGGAATTGTATCACAAAGTACTGGTATGCAAGCTTTTTGACCACACTGAACTGAAAATTAACTAATTTAGTTTGGATCGGTTGGTTAATATTTTTAAAAATTGAATAGAAATGTTGGTTTGGTTTGACTTAGCTTTATACTTAAAAAATTTAGTTAATTGAATCCAGTGAAATTTAATATATTCTTTTATTTTTAATTTTAAATACTATAATAATTTAATTAAAAAATATGAAAATAACTTATATTTGTAAAAATTTAATTTGATTTGATTGATTTATTTTCATTTTAAAAAATTTAATTTTTCATTTCAGTTTAGTTCAATTTCTGCTTTAATTTGATTCAGTTCATATACAATGTAGTTTTATTTAATTGATTGAGTTGAGTAAAAAATAATTTAAAACCGATCAAGTCGACATTACTACTGCAAAGAGACTTGGTTATTAGATTAAAATATATTATATTTAATAGTTGAATTTTCAATATATATATACATTATTTATTTTAAAAATATTCGTTTGGGGTAGGAAAATCTTTTCATAATTATAAAAGTGTGGCTATAAGCAAAACTTGGAGCTGAGAGTCATTTTCAAAATATTAATTGTTTGATGATGAATTGATGTTTGAATATAAGCTCAACCCAAAAGAAAGAATGAATGTATCGGGGAAGTGTATGTATTTGTAAAATATAAATAAACAAAATACGTAGTCAATTCTTCAACCAAAAAAAAAAATTAATTAATTAACTAATGGGAACGATATGTCTAATCCGAAGATACATAACATTGAAAACAGAGAGGTAAGTAAAAGATAATTTTTGTATTTTATATTAGATTAGATTTAATGGGGCTACTCTAAGTGTAACATTTTCCATACGAGGTGGTGTTGGCAGCGGTGGCAGGAAATATTTTCTAATGGGCCCTGCTCAACTTGCTGTAGGCGGTTGGGTTTTTGGGGCATGTGCCGTCGTGACTCGTGAGTCGTGAATAAATAGGCAACTTTCGGCTGCATTCAAACCATGCGCGTACATGATCTCTCTAACATAAAATAAAATTTCATACATATTTTAAATTTTACGATAATTTTATTTTTTAACTATTTATAGTTAATTTTTAATATTATAAATAGAGAAAAATTGAAAGATAAAATTTTACTCTCAATGTTCATATTTTTTATTATTTAAATTATTTTTAACGAACTTTTTTTATGACTTTAATTATACTTTATTTTTATTATCATGAAATGAATATATTTCTTACAATTAATGGTATGAAATTTACTTTTTAAAAACTTAAATATTCACATCTAAACAAATAAAATTACAATTATTAATTATTTTTATACTACATGTACGTAATAAATATGAAAGGTTGGTGTGGGTTGGTGCAGGCGGAGGATGATGAATCCGATATTAATGGTAATGGTATATTAGTGTTAGTATTGGAGTATTGGAGAGCGTCGTTATATAAAAGAAAATGGTGGAGAAGAATAGTATTCTCGGAAAGAGATTTGAAGGAAAGGTTGCGATTGTCACAGCTTCTACACAGGGCATTGGCTTCGCAATCGCCCAACGCCTCGGCCTCGAAGGGGCTTCCCTCGTTGTCTCTTCCCGCAAACAGGTACCTCAGTTTGTTTTTCGTCGTCATCGTCTGTTCCGTTCGGCATGCTCATATTAACAACTTAATTTAATCAGTTGAGTTTACTCAAAGTCTAAAAAAAAAAAAGAGAGATTTGTAAAAGCTTGTACTTAGATCTGATTGTTTATCGATTGATTTTATTTGATCCAGATAAATGTAGACGAGGCTGTTGAGAAACTCAAAGCTCAGGGTATTGAAGCCATGGGTCTTGTCTGTCATGTCTCTAACGCACAGCAAAGGAAGAACCTCATTCTCAATACACTTCAGGTGAAACACCAATCCCATATGGATTCAACTCAACTGCATCTTAATTGCTTCTGTTCTTGGGTCTTGTTTGCTCTCTGCTTTTCTAATTTCGTTGTTTTGATTTCAGAAATATGGAAAAATAGATGTGGTTGTGTCCAACGCTGCTGCCAATCCATCTGCTGAAGCCATTTTGGAGACCCAAGAATCCGTCCTTGACAAGCTTTGGGAAATCAACGTTAAGGCCTCTATCCTTCTTTTGCAGGTACTTTCTTTCTTTCACAAAATTATACAAAAAAAAAGTTGCAAAATGCCATACTTACTACTAGGCCGGTGGGGATTTACAGTTGTTTGCTTATCCCTGTTTTTTTTCTCCGTTGTATTTCTTGATAATCCTTTGTTCAAGTTCAATTTCTGGTTTCCCTTTATTCACTTGGCAGGACGCAGCTCCTCACTTGTACAAGGGCTCTTCGGTTATTCTGATTTCCTCTATTAGTGCCTTCAACCCTCCTGCTTCCATGGCTATGTATGGCGTCACTAAGACAGCTCTTCTTGGCCTTACTAAGGTCACTACTTCAAACCTGCATTCTTCTTGCATGTTGTTACTTCAGCATTAATGTACTCCTCACTTTTCACTTTTCTTAGTCCCTATCTTGTCAATGTTTCTCAATTATCATCCTATAGAACTCGTGAGATTAAGAAAGTAGGGATGGTGGGAGATATTCATTCAATACCAAAACTACATATTTCTTTTGTTATACTTGAATCATTTTATTTAATGCCAAAGCTACATAATTTTATCATGAAACCAGGTAATCTTTGGTTACACTTAAATCATATTTATTTAATACTAAAACTGATTAGGCAAGACATCACGAGTCCACACACAAGCTTACCAGCCGGCCAATTAATGAGTCCACTGACAAGCTTGTTTATGAACTAGCTCATGATTTTATAAGTAATTAGTTAGCTAGCGAGCTAAAATGACCCCAACATCATCGTGCTCGAGCTCGGCTCATTTAATAACAAGCTCTAAAATTGAAGTTCGACATGGCTTGATTAATTTAATAAATGACCTCAAACAGAGTCTTTTCTGAGTCAAGTTTTGAGTAGTTTGTGAATAGCGCAGTTAATTTACAGCCCTAGCTGTTATTTATTGTTGATGCCTAATCTTTCTTAACTTTCGTTTAGGCCCTTGCAGCTGAAATGGGACCTAATACTCGTGTAAACTGCATAGCTCCTGGGTTTGTACCAACGCACTTTGCAGAGTTCATCACAAAAAATGATGCTATCGTAAGTACATAATTCCACTTATTGTTTGTTTTCTTTTATGATTGTCATAATAGCCCAAACCTTACTCAGTGCTGACCTTCATCTTTGACCGGATTTGGTTTCTTTCATTATTGCAGAGGAAGTCCATCGAGGAGAATACACTTCTTAACAGACTTGGTAGCACAGAAGACATGGCCTCTGCAGCTGCCTTTCTAGCATCTGATGAAGCTTCCTATATAACTGGAGAAACGTTAGTAGTTGCTGGAGGAATGCCCTCTAGACTTTAGTTCTGTATCTTGATCTTCACTCTTGAATTCCCCAAGTAGGAAACGACGGTGGAATCTTCAGCTGATTAGCTTTGAGGCCTTCATTAATAAAGTTCCATTTCCATAATGTCGTTGCTGTTCTCCATGCTTTTTTTTTTTGAGTCACGAAAGGACTGAATGTCCGAGTCATGAATTCTTCTTACCTGATCAACCACGGAATAAGACCTGTATGAATTTCTCCTTTATATGAAATAACAAAGCTATCACATTCAAATGAATAATTAATTGTGCTTCTCATGCAAAATATCTTTGTTACTTTTTTTTTAATAAATTGGAAATACCTTTGTTGCCTTGAAATGTTTACCATTATCTCCTCACAAAACCAACATTTGCATTTGCTTAAAACATATTTGTTCAACTAAAATTGAAAGAAAATTAAAACAATCATTAACGGGCAGGGTCATCTGTGCACGCATAACTCTCTGATGAATATTCATACATTCTAAGGAGTAGAGCATGTGCACACATATATTTTATCTTTGCAAGCTTTTTGCGTTATAGCTGGTAGGAACTTGCCCTCGATAACTTTTAACAGAGCCATAAATACATACAAGCAACTTTACCTACAAATAATAAAATCAAGTTCATCTGAAGCAACCATTTCCAAACCCCTTTGGGCAACTCTGCTAACTTACATGTACAAAAATCAGTCAGAAACAGAATGCTCAGCATCATCATAATACAGCACTATCGAGCTTCTTTGTGCAGTTGTATCAATTTTTCCCTGGTGAACTCCTGTCGTAATCTCCAAAGCATATTACCCCATATCACTAAATTATACTTGATTTACACATGATCTTCGGTCTAAGCAGCTACGAAACTTTTACACCATCTTATATGCATTTCTAACATCTGAGACAGAATGTGGATTATGGGTGCTTGACGATGCCATTGCTCGTAACCTTCCAATATTTACGTGTGAAATCTAGTTGAAGACAAAACCAAGATTATGCTGAAAGATGGGACAGCTACACAGGAACTACATCAGCATCTTGATTATCATCACAAGTCAACACAAGACCTTCAACGTAGGTTGGGAGGAGGCATTGGAACCATTGACAACCTGTTGATACAGGCTCTGATGGAGGAACAATCATCAGCACATTATCATGGCGTCGGACAACGCCCATGACACTTACGGTGCTCCCTTCTTTGATATACCTGAGAAACATAAGAATCTTTAGAAAAACATTTATCTGAGAAAACTTGAACAAAATGTCAAGAAGTCAATTTTCTACTGAATGAGAACATTAAGACAACAATGACAAAAGAGAGAGAGAGATAGAAGACTGTTGTTCGGCATACCCTTCTTTAAGGCGCATAATTCGGTCATCACTGGATAGGCTACGGTCAGCTAGCCAGCGTAAGAAGCTTGGAGATAAATCTCTATTCTCCTTCTTTACATCCACTACAGTAGCTGGTTTCACGAACGAAGCAACCTTAGACCCATAACCTGCCTTCACCAATGCTCTTAATCCAGATTGAAAATCTGATATGTAAAAATCAGCCACATATTTCTGTTCACCAGAATTAATGTGTCATTGTACGTCCGATAAAAAAAAAAAAAGTGAACTTTCACAGAATTAGAACCAGATACAACCAAGATGTAAATCATTTTTCAATGCAAATTTTTATATCTGGCCAAGCTAAGTAATCAAAACAGTACTGGGAGTTGTCTTGTTCTTCTGTGTCTTATTACTTGCAAACCAAGAAGATATGACAATCTACATTTTCTTGTTGCAAATATAGCCAATAACTATCAGGTTTAAATAAAAGGAAAACCCAGGCAGTTCAGCAAATGCAGTAAGAAACTGAATTATTATTTGAGAAACTCTTGATTTCCAAATCAGCAAGGCATGAAAATCTCAAAAAACTGACCTCTGAGAATCTAGATCCCCATGAGAAGAAACGGTGTTTGGGATGTGCGGATTTTCCACCGCATCCCCTATATTCGTATAACTCTGTGGATACGTATACACACCTGGATACCCTATGGTAAGATGATTCCAAAGGTATGCTGCCACAAGTGACAACCTGCATTGAAGATATAAAAAGATACATTACTTATGATAGAATAGAGAGAGTGTAGTTGCACATTAGGATGTTTGAACTTTGAACAGCTACCGTCAATTGGCATTTTGCACCGTTTTCACACTTGCTATAATCCAGTTTTATTGATTATTGCCCCTCTAGCTATACAAGTATAAAGCAAAATTGCAAATCCAGTATAATGATCATGCCCAGAAGATAAATTGGAGGATGTATCAAAGTGCAAGTTCTTGATTATGACATTTGATAGAATGCCATTAATATACAGTCCAATTCTTAATGAGAACAAGGTTTTAAAGTTTTCCATGCTAAGAAATACATGGGATTCATGGCTTACAGGCTTAAACAGATATTTATTTATTTCAGTGCTTCCCAGTCGGTCCATGAAGCCAAATTCCCAAAGAAAGCCAAGATTTGCAGTTCTGAAGAAATTGGAACTGAGATTTTTCTCCATATAAACTAAAGCAAGGCAGAGAACCAAAAAAAAAACCTCAAATTATGTGAGGTGATGGCACGTTTGATTTATCACTTTGACAGGATTTAAATGGGAGTATCTTCCTTCCAGTAAGAGTACAATTAAAATAGTAAGCCAAAGTAATAAACCACATTAGAAGGGAAGGGGGTTAGAAGTAAAGGTAACGTAGAAGGAAGTAAATTTTAAGTCAACTTAAGGAATTCTATGCTTTAACCAGCAGATGCAAGCAAGAAGAAGACATTGTGCTTTGCCCGCTGAATTCCACGTCCCATGTGGATCAAAACTTCTAACAACATATGCAGAGCGGGGAAAAAAAAAAGGTTCTCAGCAATGCCAGCACCCACCTTAAAATTGAAAATATACATGTGAATTCCACCTCAGCTCAAGAGGAAGGGGAGAAATAAAATTTCTGTTTTGATGAATAGATCCACCACAGCATAGATGGAGAAAGATGGGATTTTTTGCGCCTAATAAGAAAGTATTATCCTATTATTAGTTTAAAAAAGTAATTATATCTCCAATCAAGGAGAACGACAAACCGGTCAAAGAAAGCTTATATTATAGAAGTCGAATTCCATAAATCTCGGTTTCCAAAGCATCCATTTTTTTTTCCTTGTTTTTGGCTAATAATAAGAAATTATAAGCATCAATCATGACCCACCCACCGGTTCCATTTCGTATCTAAGACAAAATTATTAAAGTATATTGAGAAATACAACAAGGAATTGACTAATAGAACAGAAATTAACAAAAAGAAAAAAAAAAGAAATAGCGTAATCGGACAGAGCAGAGGAACACAAAGGAGATGTGAAAATTACTTACCCCAGTGACCTTGACGTACTGACCATCAATAGCACCTCTAAGCTCGGCATCAGGATACCTCCTAACAAACCCCAACAGCCCTCTTCTTCCCCATACGCAATTCCAAACAAGTCCCACAATTGCTGGCACCAATACTGCCCCTATTGCCACCAAGATTATGGCTTTTTTAACTGCCACCATCAAGAACGCCCCCACAAGCAATCCCATGGCCACAACTACCAAAACCACCCAGACGACGGGCCTCGAAACCCTGAAACCCACCTTCACATCCTCCGTCAAGCTGGTGACCGCCGAGCCATAGAGCGCTTTGCCAGAGCCGGATCCAACCCCTGAACCGGTATGGTCGAGCTGACCAGATCTCCGGTGGCCAGGAGGGAGTGGGCCGGAACCCAGAGGACCGGAGCCGAGCGGGCCGGAGGTGATGAGACCGGTGGGCTGGAGAGGCATGGGACCGGAGGATTTTTTGACAGAGCCAGAATTGGGTCCGGATCGAACGGATCCGCTGTTGTGTTGGGAAGAGGAGGAAGGGCGCGAGGGCTGCTTGGGTATGGGAGGAGGGGGAGCAGTAGGGGAGTGCTGATCGAGGACGACAGGGATGTCGAACATTTTGCCGAGCTCCCCAGATTTCTTGATATCCCCGCCGGTGTAGGGAACGGCGCGTGATGCCATTGTGGGTTGCTTCTCTTTCAGCTGCTGGTCTGGTCTTCCTGAAACTAGCAGACCATTTTTCAGCTGGTGAGATTGAATTCTGGTGGCCATTTGTTGGTTTTTTTGTTTTTTTTTTTTGAAAGAGAGAAAGAAAGTAAAATAGAGAGGTAGAGAAAGAGAGAGAAGGAGAGTGCAGTGGTCGGAGAGGGGGGCGGGGGCGGGGGCGGGGGCGGTGGCGGAGAAGGGAAGTGAGAGTGAGGAGTGAAATGACAGGAAAGGAGGTAAGGAGTAGCGATAATGACGTGGGTATCCTTGTGTTGTGTGTCTGGAAATGGGAGTACAGTTTTGTGATTGTTGAGGAGTGAGAGTGAGGTGCCGTGAAGTGAAGTGAAGCGAATAATAATAATAATAATAATAATAATATTCTTTATTTTATTTTGTTTAGATTAGTTTTGTCACAATTCACTGAGTGAGTGAGTGAGTGAGGCCGCAGGCAGCCACATCCAAAAAGCAAGCGAGCGAGTATTTGTTGGTGTGCCGATTGTATTATAAGTAGTAATATTATGTAATCTGTTAAAAAATAGCATTGGCAAATGGAAATGGCAATAAAAAATAAGATAAGAATAATAAGAATAACAAGTCCATCCATCACAGACGCAGTTGTAGAATAAGAAGAAGAAAGAGTCTCTGGAATGGAATGGACCCATTGTCATAGAGGAAGTTGGTGGTGCTCCTAAATCCTAATCGTAGCTGCTGCGCTGTACATCTATCTCCTGTTTTTGTTGTGGGTTCGTTATGCAAATGCTGCCATTGCCACTACCATTTACCATAACACGACAGTAACAATAACAACCCACTATCTATAACACTACCTATTATTCCTCATCATCAAACGGTTTGGTTTGGTTTGGTTATTAAATTCTGCAAGCTGAATAGTGGGTCCGACCTCCCTCGCTATCATCCCATTCATCAAAATACGACTGTATCTCTGTCTGTCTGCATGGTGATTGATTGATGATAAGTAAAGTATTGCTTGCCTTGCCTGCCGCTGCTCTAGTCCATATCAACTACTTGCAGTGGTATTCCTAAAAATTAATGAAATATTTTTATCTAATACCCTACCTTATTTATTTCCGTCTTTATAAAAATAGATTTATTAATCTTTATAATTTGATAAAATTAATTAAAAAAATTTTTATGCATTATTTTTGTTAAATGAACGTTAAATAGTTATGTAAAGACTAAAATAGCCTCTTTTTCTATCCTAAATTCTAAATAAAATAGAGCACACTCATTTTACTCTTAAAAATTTTTGTTCATTTTCCCACAATCCAAACACCCCCATCCTCCATGTCCCCTCCAACTACGTCGTCTCCGCCATACACCACCCCAACAATATCCCTTCCCTCTGCACCTTGGCAAGATCACCACCAGGAACAACATTTGGTGGTTAGTAGTTGATACCGCACTTGAAACCAGTTGGGCATCAGTTAACAAATTGGATGGTGCGCTTGGTCTTGATTGTTGCCACAGCTGCATTGACATCCTTAAGCACCATATCACCTCTGCACATCAAGCAACAGGCCATGTATTTTTCATGGCGAGGATCATACTTGGCCATCATGGAAGAAGGCTTAAACGCACTGTTGGTAATCTCTGCAACCGATAACTGCTCGTGGTAAGCCTTCTTAGCAGAAATCACAGGGGCATAAAATGAAAGCATGAAGTGAATCTTGGGGTAAGGGACCAAGTTAGTCTGGAATTCGATCATATCGACATTCAGGGCACCATTAAACCTCAAAGATGCAATCAATGAAGGTATCACCTGAATCATAAAAAAAAAAGAGTTAGCAACAAACAAACCCACTAAAATGCATATAGCACTAATCTATTCTTCATTTTTTTTAACCTGAGAAATCAAACGATTGAGGTTGGTATAGGTCGGGCGTTCACTGTCAAGACTTGCAAATATCATTGATAGCCTCATTATTGAGCAGGACAACAACATCAATGTGTCGGAGAGATTCAATTTTTTTAGGGATTTAGAAAAGTAATGCTAGATCATTGAGAATTCGCGATATCCAGCATTGGAAAATCTCTCCGATAATGGGAGCTGTAGCCACAGCCCCGATGGTGACCGATGCTGCAGCTCCAGCGATGGTGGATTTTATTAGCTGCTATTAGTCCTTTGTTGGTCTTTGTAATGGTTGAAACCTCTTGAAAATGCCTTAGAAGGGGGGGGGGGTGAATAAGGCAATCGAATTCAAATCTATAGTAATTGAAATTTAAACAAAAATAAAAAGAATGTTGGGAAGGAAGAATGATGAACACAATGATTTAAGGAGTTCAGATTCAACAATAATCTTACGTCTCCACCTAACTTATCCCCAAGTTAGGATTTTCAATCACCCACAATCTTATTCACAAGATTGAGATTACACAAGAGTTTAAGGCTCATTCTTACAACCTTACAGACAAAAGTTTCTTGGCTTACTCTAAAACTAAA
>CATIWM010309762.1:0-20386 GCA_949671775.1 Mallotus repandus
TTGCTCTTTAATTGCTTGGGGTCCACCTACATTCAAAAAAAAAAAAAAACATTAATTAAAAACTAAATATAACTTCCTAAATAGACAAATAATAATAAAAATCCTAATCAAATACTAATTACTAAACAAACTCCTAATTAGACATAAAAACTGTTTAAATTAAATTATTTTCTATTTAAAATTTATTAAAATTTAACTCTAAGACATGTAAATAATATGCACATCAAATTCCCCTACACTGGCACTTTGCTTGTCCTCAAGCAAAAACCAACTTTGAAAACAGTAAACTCAAATCACAACCTAAGTCATACAGCTTCTAAGACATAAAACTAGATAACATTGAGACTGAAACATATTTACTAAAGAAGATAGTTAGACAAAAATACAATATGTATGAACAATTTACTAATCATAACCCAAACACACAACCTTTTATAATCAAGTGAACATAAAACCAGAGAAGGGAAACATAAAGATTCTCAGTTTTTTTTATTTAGTGAATGCATTTTATGCTCCATTTCACTTTATTTTTTTTCTCAATTCAAATCTTTCTACTCAAAGTAATCCCCCGCCGTTCCTGTATTACTAAGCGTGGACATCGTTGAGTATTTCCTTTGGATACTCATACCCTTATTAGGGCATTGGAGTAGATTCAGAGTGCATAAGATTTTAATTTAATTACAACTCTTACTTTAAGAATATGAGAGTTTTTTTTTAACTGAAATTCAAATATGCAACCCTTCCTAAAATCATGCACAATTTCAATCTCTAGGTTCATGCTTAGGTCATAAAAACTAAATTCTCCTTACATAAAGATTATGTACAACTATCTTAATTAATAAATCATTCGATAGTTCAGTAATTAATCGAGAAACAAGCTTATACACTAATATAATCCCAAGTGTGATAGAGTATATAAAAATTTTTGAAAAAATTTTCTTCAGGACAATCAAATTAACAATATGGGGAAACAAATTGAAAAGTAATAAATCCTAAATAACCAAAAGATTTTGTTTTTTTTTTACTAACTAAATAAAATAGAAAAGTACTAAATAAAATAAAATAAAATAAAATAGAAAAACTAGCAATTAGATTAATTAGATTATCAAGCACCCCCCCCCCCCCCCCCACACACACACACACACACACAATCCATGGCATTGTCCTTAATGCCAACAAAATAGAAAAGAAAATTAACAATAAACGAAATTGAGGAAAAAGAAATAGAGGGGGCTCTTCGTTGAATTATGTGTTCGTCCGAAAGCTAGCAAAATAAATTAACAAAGAAAAACAGAAGATAAAAAACACACAAAATATCCAAAAAAATAATAGAAATAAAAGAAAAATATACTGCAGAAAATAAAAAATAAAATGTCAAATGCGGAAAACAATATCAGTCATCCAGAGGTGCAGAATCGTCTGGTGCAGCTCCAGTGTCAGCTAAAAGATCATCAACATCAGGAAGCTTTTCAATAGCTGCAGCGGTGGTGGAAGTAGGAAAGACAGGTCAGGGAGGGAGATGAAGACCCTGGACTTGGCAAAGCTATGAAAGACCATCTACAAGCCAATGCATGAAATCTGTGTGGTACTGAAGAGTGACCATAAGATGGGGAGGATAAGAACAAGTGGAAGGTTTCGCAGGGTGAGAGGAAGGGCCAACATCATAAGAGGTAGGCTTAGCAGCAGGAGTAGCCTGTAGAGGTCGAGGTGCAATAGTACGTCGCTGCTGAGGACGTTCCTCTTGAGCACCGAGCTCAGCTGGAGTAGTGATCAAAACATACTGACCATCCCTAATAGTGACTACCCTAATCTTTCTCAAAACAGTAATATTAAAAGGCAATGTAGTGCACAACTGTCTGAGGTTGGGATTAGAATAAAAAAAACCCTTAAATTTTTAGCTAGCTTAGTGATATATGAACCACCACACAAGGCGCCCTTATATTTCCTCGACATATTATCCATATAGAAAGCAAATCCATGTCCTAGATGAGGAACTATACCCTTATCCAAACAACAAAGATAAAATAAATCCCTCTGGGAGACACAGCTTGTACTCTCTCTCTAACCATATATAGTGCCAGCAATTAAATAATGTAAGTATCGTAGTTCAGGTCTAGCTATATTAGTGCTCTTGCAAAGCCCAGGATCATAATTCTTCTGTGCTGCTTCTGCATAAATTATTTCATGCCAATACTGATGGTAATGCATAGGTTCATGAATAGATAGTGCCTGATTAAAGGTACCACTAGTGACAGACAAACCATCATAGAAACCGTAATGAATAGCAAATTTATTCAAGGACAAATAGAATTTCTTGCCTCTTAATTGAAAAAACACTTCTTTCTTTTTGGTGTAATCAACAGGATCACTGGAATTTAATGTAAATGTAGAGAGGAATTCTAAAAATAATTCATGGAAAATAGGCTCCTCAATTCTCAAAAAATTTTCCCACCGCACATTATTAATCATCCCTAAAATTTTTTCATGTAATCCTACAATAGCTAGGTCTCTTTACATAATATGATAAGAAGGGTGAACTGGAAGGGGAGACATGGTGGCACATGCCTTTCTTAAATCAGGATTTATGAACTAAAGTAAAGGGTGAGACAAACCAGTGTGATTTCTTGAATTAGGACGTGAGGAAGATGGAATCAAAGGCATAATTGCTCGAGTAGTACGAGAAAGTAGAGGCAATGTTATCGCTCGAGTCCTTTTTCTTGATGAAGATGAAGCTCGCCCTGAGTCTTTAGATTTTCCCATGGTGGAGAGTGAAAAGAAAACAGAAATGTGTGGTGAAGAAATAGAAAAGAAAAAGATCTAACAGGAGTTGAGAAAGAGAAAAGAATTAAGAAGAAAGTGTGAGAGAAAATATTGAAAAGAGAAAAAGAAAAGATTGAGAAGAAAAGATGGAGGCTGGGTTAAGAAAATGAAGGTGTAGATAAGAATAAAAAGTAAACGGGGTCAGTACATAAGTTTACAAAATCGTGTTGACTTTTATAAAATGCAGGTTCAAGTTAGGACATGGTATTTAATGCCGTGACATATACCCGTGGGACCTATTGTCAAAAAGTTTTTATATGACATGAAATTTAAAGCCGTGTAAAAAAAATTAAAAACTGTGTTGCGGAAATTGGTCACACGACATGATGCCGTGTTTGGAGGCATGTGAAACGGCTTCATGCCGTGTGATGTGATGCTTTGCACTGCTTGAAGCCATGCTTTGTGGAGTATGAAGTCATGTCTTATGGTGGCTTGCACGACTTGAAGCCGTGCTTCATGGAGGATGAAGTCATGTCTTTATAGGCAGTAGATAACACGACATTGGACATGCTGTGGACACAGACCGTGCAACATTCTGTGAAAATTTATGTTGCGGGAGACACGACATAGTCATGTCTTGTCAATGTCGTGTCATAAATCCGTGTCAATTGTACAAATATATTAATCAGTGTTGCGTACCTTGACACAGCCTAGACACGGCCATGTATAACCCGTGTAATCACAACTCTGCTCTTAAAATCTGTAAACCTCTGCGCAGTAATTTTCAACCTATGAAAGAAAGATAGAGTAAATAAAAACTGAAAATGAAAATTAAATTAAAATAAAATAATATTGAAGAGAAAATCAATTGGGTTGCCTCCCAATTAGCACTAGTTTAAAGTCGATAGCTCGACTATCCCTTGATAAATTCAGGGTGTTGGATCCATGAGTGTACAAGAGACACTCTTCAGTTTAGCTTCCTCTACAAAGTAGGGCTTGAGACGTTGCCTGTTGACCTTGAAAGCTTCATTTTCTTTGTTTACAAGTTCAATTGCTCCATGAGGAAAAACTTGTGTAATTCTGAATGGTCCAAACCATCGAGACTTTAATTTTCCTAGAAATAGCTTCAATCGGGGTTTAAACAACAACACTAAATCTCCTTCTTGAAACTCTTTATTTTGCAATCTTTTGTCATGCCACTATTTTGTTTTCTCTTTGTAAATCTTGGCATTCTCATATGCATTAAGTCAAAATTCTTCAAGTTCATTCAATTGAAGTAGTCTTTTAACACCAGCCTTTGCTTGATCAAAATTGAGAAACCTAGTAGCCCAGAATGCTTTGTGTTCTAACTCAACCGGAAGATGACAGGATTTCCTGTAAACCAATTTGAATGGTGAAGTCCCTATTGGAGTTTTGTAAGCTGTTCTATATGCCTAAAGTGCATCATCTAATCGAGTGGACCAATCCTTTCATGAAGCATTGACTGTCTTCTCCAGAATAGCTTTCAGTTCTTTGTTTAAGATTTCTACTTGTCCACTTGTTTGAGGGTGGTACAGTGTAGCTACCTTATGCTTGACCCCATATTTTGCTAACAAAGATAATTGCAGAAGTGAGAACCGCCATCAATGATTATAGCTCTCGGGGTACTAAATGAGTGAACACATTTCTTCTTAGGAACTTGATAACCACTTTAACATCATTGGTTGGTGAAGCTATTGCTTTGACCCACTTGGAAACGTAATCAACTCCAACCAATATGTACTTGTTTCTATAGGAGCTTAGGAAAGGTCCCATGAAATCTATCCCCCATACATCAAATAATTCAATCTCAATGATGTTAGTGAGTGGCATTTCGTGCTGTCTACTAATGTTTCCTGTTCTTTGACAACGATCATACTTGATTATGAATTGCCTTGCATCTTTAAAGAGAGAAGGCCAATAAAACTCACTCTGAAGCACTTTAGCTGCAGTTTTGGTTGAACTTGCATGTCCCCCACACTCAAGCGAGTGACAGTGCAGGAGGACTTCTGATATTTCCTCGTCTGGAATGCATCTCCGTAATAATCCATCCCCACACTTCTTGTATAGGTAAGGCTCATCCCAAAAGTTGGCTAGAGTCCCAGAGAAAATTCTTCTTTTAATGGTAATCCATGTCAGGTGGAAGGACACCGCAAGCAATGTAATTCACAAAATCGACATACTAGGGGTCTCTGTGCTGGATTCTCATGAGTTGCTCTCCTAGAAGGTCATTTAAGATAGGAAGAGAGTCAGGATTAGTACTTTGTTCCAGGTGAGAAAGGTGATCTACAACTAAATTCTTTGTCCCTTTACGATCTTGAATCTCTAAGTCAAATTCTTGTAAGAGAAGGATCTAATGGATGAGTTTTGGTTTGGCATCCTTCTTTGCTAATAGATACTTTAAGGCATAATGGTCTATGTAGACAATCTCTTTGCTTCCAACCAAGTATGAAAAAAACTTGTCTATAGCGTGCACCAGTGTAAGAAGTTCATTTTTAATTATTGCATAATTCAGTTGAGCTTCATCAAGAGTGTGACTGATATAGTAGATAGCATAGGCTTGTTTGTCTCTTCATTGCCCTATAACAGCTCCTACTACATAGTCACTAGCATCATAAATTATTTCAAAGGGGAGGCTCCAGTCCGGTGGCTGTAAAACAGGTGCTGAAACAAGAGCTTCTTTCAACCTATAGAAATCATGAAGAAAATCATCAATAAATTCAAAAGGAACATCCTTTGCAAGCAAATTAGTTAAAGGCTTAGGGATTTTGGAGAAATCCTTGATGAAACACCGATAGAACTCGGCATGTCCTAAAAAACTCCATATTCCCTTAATAAAGGTAGGAGGTGGGAGTTTTTCTATCACTACAACTTTAGCCTTGTCAACTTCAATGCCATTCTTAGATATGATATGTCCGAGCATCACTCATTTTGTCACCATAAAATGAAACTTCTCCCAATTAAGCACTAGGTTAGTCTCCTCACAATAATGCAACACTTTAGAAGGGTTATCCAAACATGCATCAAATGAAGAACCATACATAGAAAAATCATCCATGAAAACCTCCATTATGTCCTTAACAAAATCAGAAAATAGAGACATTATGCATCTTTGAAAAGTGGCGGGTGCATTACACAACCCAAAAGGCATTCTCCTATATGGATATGTTCTATAGGGGCATGTAAATGTGGTTTTCTCTTGGTCATCAGGATGGATGGGAATTTGAAAGAAACCTGAATAACCATCTAAATAGTAAAAGAATGAATGATTTGCAAGCCTTTCTAAAAGTTGATCAATGAAGGGTAAAAGAAGTGATATTTCCTTATGGCTTTATTTAACTTCCTATAGTTAATGCACATGCGCCACCCTGTGACAGTCCTAGTTGGGATCAATTCATTGTTCTCATTCCGCACTACTGTCATACCTCATTTCTTAGGGACAATGTGGATTGGACTAACCCACCTACTATCCGAAATAGGATAGATAATCCCTGCATCAAGCAACTTCACAATTTCCTTTTTAACCACCTCTTTCATGTTAGGATTTAACCTTCTTTGATGTTCTATGGTAGGTTTAGCATCATTTTTCGTGTGAATCCTATGCATGTATATTGAAGCACTAATCCCCTTTAGGTCATCTATGGTGTAACCTATGATCTTTCTATGAGGTCTAATTCTCCTAAACAATTTGTCTACCTGTTCATTAGTCAACTCAGTATTCATAATGATAGGATAGGTAGAATCAGAGCTAAGGAATGCATACCTCAAAGAAGAAGGAAGAGTTTTGAGCTCTACCTCAGGTGCAGTCTGCTCTTCAATCTTACCAAGACTTTCTAAAGTAGAAGGTAAAGGCTCATACCTGACTAATCTTTTCTTATTTAATGCTGGATTTGCATTGAGATAATGTTCATACATTACCACTTCCTTGTCAAGATTATCTTCTGAAACATCATGAACCAAGCATGCTTCTAGGGGATCATTAGTGAGTTACTTTTTAAAGGTTTCTTGCACACAACTTTGGATCGTATCAACTCTGAAACAAGATCCCATTATTGAGGATTGTTTTGCCATTTTGAAAACATCAAATTCCACCTTGTTCTCTTCAATTTCAAGCAGTATCTTTCCTCTCTTGACATCAATGATTACTCCTGCTGTGGCTAGGAAAGGTCGTCTAAGTATGATCGGAATGTGGCGATCCTCCTCCATTTCTAAGATAACGAAGTCTCCTGGAACATAATAGTCACCAACTTTGACTGGGATGTCTTCCAGAATATCATAAGGATAAACAATTGATCTATCCGTAAGCTATAAGGACACTGTCGTTGGTTAAGGTTCACTAATGTTGAGACGCCTGCAAAAAGAGAGAGGAATTATACTCACACTTGCACCAAGATCACAAAAGGATTTACCTATAAATTCATTTCCAATGGTACAAGGGATAGTGATACTCCTTGGATCCTTAAGCTTTTGAGGAAGCTTATTTTGAATAACAGCACTGCATTCCACATTGATAGGAATAGTCTCATAATCCTTCCATTTTCTCTTGTTCGAGATGATGTCCTTTAAAATTTTTGAATATGCAGGCATGGTGTTCATCACATCCAGGAGAGGTATGTTAAGTTTAAGCTGCTGGAATGATTTCATGAACTTTTCAAATTGCCTGTCTAGCTTGGATTTCTACTGCCTTTATGGAAACGGTAATGGTGGTACCAAAGGTGGTGAGTCTTTCTTCTCCTCATTCTGTTCTTGTGTTTGTGTTGTCTTCTTCTTTAGGTTGCTGTCTTCTCCTTCTCTAGGTCATAAGCAGTTTTTGCATCATTATCTTTGGTCTCATCTGCAGACAATTGCTTACCACTTCTAAGTGTAACCACTTTAGTTTGCTCTCTAAGATTTTGAGGTTGACTGGGAAATATTCCACCTTCTTTGATCCTGAGGCTTGAGTTGTGATTTGATTTTCCAATATCTTATTGTGGGCATAAAGTTGTCCCACTTGAGAAGTCAGATTCTTTATTACTTCACGTTGCTCTTCTTGGTCTTTTTAGTACCTCTCTTGATCTTTGAGGAACTTTTCCATCATGACTTCAAGGTTAGAATTTGGTTCATGTTGTTGAGGGAAGGTAGTCTTCTGCTGAAATCTAGAAGGGGTTTGTTTGAAACCTGGGTTATTGTTTTGCACTCCTCCTTGGTTAGACCACAAAAAATTTAGATGGTTTCGCTAGCCTGGATTATAAGTATTAGAGTAGGGATTCCCTTAATTTCTCTGGAAATTGTTGAATGCGTTTAACTGCTCAATAGAGGAATCCTGAGAAAAACCTGCTTGACATTCTAAAGATGCATGTCCTCCTTCACAGTGCTCATAGGAATACACAACCATGGGATTGGAGATCTTTGTAGTCATCTCCAATTTTTTGGTGAGCATATCAATCGTGGCATTAAAGAGGTTCCAACTGTCCACCTTATGCAGTCTTGCAACTTTCTTTGGTACACTTCGTTCACCATGCCACTGATAGTTGTTAGATGCCATGGTTTTCAGCAAGTTGTAGGCGTCCTCGGGTGTTTTACTCATGAAGGAGCCTTGAGTTGTAGCATCAATGGTAATCCTTATTGGTTCAGTGAGCCCTTGATAAAAGGTTTGGCTAAGTAACCACTGTGGAACCCCATGATGAGGACACTATCTCTACAAGTCCTTGTATCTCTCCCAAGCCTAATGTAGAGATTCACCATTGTGTTGGGTGAAGCTGGTGATCTCTTGTTTGAATTTTACCATTTTTCTTGGTAGGAAATACTTGCTAAAAAATGCCTTAGACAATATATCCCAAGAAGTGATTGATTGTGGTGCAAGAGAACTCAACCACAACTTAGCTGTATCTCTCAAAGAGAAAGGAAATAATCTGAGTTTGATTGCATCTAAACCAACCCCGTTCATCTTGAAGGTATCATAAATTTCCAAGAATTAAGCAGATGAGCATTTGGATCTTCACTTAGGAGACCCCCAAACTAAAATTATGAAACCATCTGGATAATCGTCGGTTTGATCTTGAAGTTATTAGCGTCCACTGTTGGTCTCACAATGCTACTCAAATTATCGGATGGATTAGGCATTGTGTACTCTTGAAGAGCACGATTCCCAATCTACTGTGCTGCTTGGTCTTCGGCCATGATTTTCTTGTCTTTTCCACGTTTTTCCTTTCGATTCTTTTTACAAAACTTCTCAATTTTAGGATTAAATTCTTCCAAATTAGCTCCCTGAGATTGAGTGTTCATACACTACAAAGTACCTGAAAATGAAGGGAAAGAAAATAAGTCCGAAGCAAATAAAAACTACTAGTATAAGAAAGGTAAAAATTGAATCAATAGCAATATTGCCAGTCCCCGACAACGGCGCCAAAAATTTATTGCTCTCAAAACTCGCAAGCACACAAGTCGCGATTGTAGCACATAAGATATCATTCCCACGAAGACTGTATATCGACTACTAATTATTTTTACCTATAACTTAGATATCAAACCAAGTAAAAGAAGTTGAGTAATTATAAAATATAAATAACAACAAAATAAACTAAACTGGAATAAGATATTTAATGCTTAGAATCGAGGTTTAGTTTTACTATTCCATTCTAATCTTGAACACATTATCAAATAAAAAATCTTTGGAATTCAGTTAAGGGTAATTGCTCTAAATTACGTAAAGATTCTCTCAAGTTCAATTAAGCATGCAAGGATTAAAATCTAACCTACTCTCATGATTAATAAGTTAATCCTAGCTTATTAAGACTTTTGGCATTTAATTTGTCGCCGTGATTAAACTGTCGTGACTCCTCGAAGAGCTCGCCTACTCTCATGATCGAGTGATCTAAGTTCTAAGTGTTCTTAAGCTAATAAATTCCCCTAACTCTCGTTGGTGAATTTATCCATAAACAAGCAATCAAACAGGCCTAGAATGATAACTAGATAATATTGCAACACAAAGAATTAACTGAAATTCAAATCAAATAAAAGTACTTGTGTTCAATTCATATAATGGTATGGCTATTCCTAACTGAGATTCTAAAAGAGAATTAGCCACGCATGGCTATGGAGAAATCCATAAACATGATATATAGAAAAACAGAAAGATGAAATAAAAATAAAGTTGTTTAACAATTATCAATCTTTCTTCAGCCGTCATTGTGTATCTTGCCTCCTCGTCTCCCCTCAAAAAGTGTTTTAATTTCCTTTATATAAAACTAGGGTTAGGGAGAGTCCTTTTTGGTCTCAAATCTTCTTAATTTGTAAAACATGAGTCTTCCTAATCATCACATGGCTTGGACAGGATTTGGAAGCTTTGAAAATTCAACCCTAAATTCATCATTTGCTCTTTAATTGCCTGGGGTCCACCTACATTCAAAAAAAACATTAATTAAAAACTAAATATATATTTCTAAATAGACAACTAATAAGAAAAATCCTATTCAAATACTAATTACTAAACAAACTTCTAATTAGACCCAAAAACTATTTAAATTAAATTATTTTCTATTTAAAATTTATTAAAATTCAACTCTAAGACACGTAAATAATATGCACATCACTAAGGTGTGAATGGGATCAGTATTTGATGAGGGAGTTGGCGTAGGAGATAAGGCAGGGTTAGTTGAAGGTGATAAGGAGGGGAAAAGATTAAGATGAGAAGTAGAAGATGAGGTTGAAGTAGGAGTTTGTACAGAAGAAACTGAATTATTTAAAAATAAAGGATTAGAGACGGATGACATACCTGTTGAAGGACCAAGTGTTGACGTTGATACTGTGTTCCATGGTATTGATGGAAATGGTTGAGTAGAGCTAGGACTTGGTGTTAAGTGTTTGAATGGGAATAAACTTTCATCAAAAGATATGTGGCGGGCAATATAAATCCCATCTTTAGCAATATCTATACATAAATGCCCATGATGAGTAGGAGAATGACCTAAGTAAACACACTGATTTGTTCTAAATGAATTTTTTTTTATTGTATGGTCTTAACCATGGGTAAACCGCACAACCAAATATTCTTAAATCTTGATATTTTGGCGGCTTTTGATATAATAATTCAAAAGGACATGAATTTTGGATAACTTTGCTTGGCATATAATCAATTAATTGAACACTGGTTTGGAAAGCATAGGGCCAAAAATGAAATGGTATATGAGCATTTACCAAGAAAGTAAGACCATTATCTACTATATGGCGAATTTTACATTATGCAATGCCATTTTGTTCATGTGTGTCAAGGCATGCAAGACGATGAATGATGCCATTTTGTTTAAAATATGAATTTAATTTGTGATACTCACCACCCCAATCGGAGTGAAATGTCTTAATTTTGAAATTAAATTAACGAAGAACAAAAGATTCAAATTCTTTGAACATGGTAAAAACCTGAATTTTATTTTTAAGAAAATAAATCCATGTGAAACGAGTGTAATCATCCACAAATAAAACAAAATATTGAAAACCTAAATTAGATAAAATAGGGGTGGGGCCCCAAACATCCGAATAAACAATGTCAAAAGGAAATTGACTCATATGTTCTACCTTTGCTAATGGCATACGAGCCAATTTTCCAAGTTTACATGAAGGACAAAGAGACATAGATGAAGGACTAGAACATGATAATTTATTTTTGGGAATTATTGAAGAAACATTAGAGGGATGTGGATGTCCCAATCTAGCATGCCAATTTGTAAAAGATTTAGTATTAGCCATGAAAGTTTATTTGGATGGTGGAGGAAGACAGTATAAGCCATAATCACTCAGTCCTTGCAATAGGATTGCCTTAGTCTTCTGGTCCTTTACAAAAAATTAATTTGGCCAAAATTCAAAGAAATATGAGTTATTATGAGTAAATTTTTGAACAGATAAAAGAGACTTGTTAAGAGAAGGGACATGTAAATATTTTTAAGATGTACAGGGGAAGAAGCAAGGGAAGGGTATAATGCATTACCTGAAGCCAAAATGTTTAATCCTTGACCATTACCTACTTTTGTTTGATCCGTACCTACATAAGGCATAATATTGTTGATTACATGCACATTCAGTGTCACATGATGGCTTCCTCATGTGTTAGGGGTCCAGGTAATGGATAGCGAAGAAGGAGCAGCATGCTGGAATGGCATGGGATAAGCCAGAAAAGCTTGATGTTGAATGCCATATGAGTCATGCCAGGCCATGTTTGCTTGCAGAAGTGAGTTGAAGGAGCGTCTAAGGTTGTAGCATCTCCTATAATGATCTGCGGTATAATTATTCAACCCGCAGATCTGACATGCTGATGATGGCCAACGAGGACCCGAGGAAGCAGTGAACTGAGATGGCCGAAAGGATGGTCTGGCAGGAGAAGAGAAATTGCAAGCAGGAGAAGGGCAATTAGCGACATTGGCTTGCGGGAGTTCATTAAAAATTTGTAATAGAATTTTATGAGCCAAGAGATGGCTATGAAGTTCTTGAAAGCTGACTGGTTCAGGCCGTATGGTTAGACCCAAAATCAAAGGATGATATTCTACATCGATATTGCAATATATTATCACATTAAATTCTGACTGAGAAATAGGCCTACCTACTACTGTAAGTTCATCGGCAAAGGTTTCAATTTTGTAAAGATAAGAAGAGATGGATTGGTCATGTTTCTTGAGTTCTTGAAGTTGAATATGCAATTGAAATTGGCGATTCTGTGAAATTAAGTTAAAAGCATTTGTTAGAGCCTGCCAAACAACTCTTGAAGAAGTAAGGCCGACAAAATATGGGAACACCTCCTCAGTAAGGGAAGAAAGTAACTATGAAAGAAGGAGTTGATCCTTTTGAAACTAAGTAGTGAAGGCTAGATTAGGTACTTGTAAAATGGGATTGGAAGTTGATTGAATGGTGATTGGTGGGGCTGGTGATGAGCCGTCAATAAGGCTAGTCATAGAGTGATAATTGAGTAAAGGCAAAAATTGGGTTTTCCATGCCAAAAAATTCTTTGTTGTAAGCTTGATAGCAAAGCTAAGGTGGGTAGTAACATTGGTATAAGTTGATGTAGGTAAGGCAAATTGATTTTCAATATTAGCCTTGGGAAAAGAAAAATGAAAGGAAAAAAATCAGACTAAAGCTCTGATACCATGTGAATATTGTTGTATTTTGTGTATTGAATAGTGAGTTTACAATAGGTATATAATACATGAAGAGGTAGAGTTATGTACAATCTCTACAATACTATAACAACTATAACTATACAAGAAGATAATATAATAATTACTAACCTGGCCAATCTTGAGGATTACTACCTAAAATAGCATTCAAAGATTACCTCTTAAGTGTCCCTCAATTGTTTTTTAAAACAGGAGGGAAGGGGCGAAATAGTGGCTATATCATCACTGTCACAGGCGGTATGAGTTAAAGTCTATTGCCTCATCTTCTCTTGTCTCCTAGCAGCGTGTTGGCTTATAAAAAACAAGACACTTAGCACCTTTGGCAGTAGTAAAAGGCTCCTATTCTACAGAGAAAATTTGGTTTCTCCTTTTTTCACCATTTGCACCAGCGGTTTGACTGTGTTCAAGCTTGTCATTTAGCTATACCGCCATTAAAAATGGCATTGATTATGTTTTTAATAAAAAAAAAAAAAGTACCTTAAAATGGAAATTATTTTTACAAGTACCATAAAATGGGAAATTGTTTTATTGTTTACCATAAATTGGTAAATAACCCTACAATAGTCACCACACCTCTTAATGCAAAATGTTTTGAAATAACCCTTTACAGTGCTGTTGAATTTGGCCTCCAAATTCAACTTTTTGAGCTTGAATTTACAGCTGAAGAAGCAGGTTTGCCCTAGAATTTTGAGAATTATGACATGCTGCTGTCATTGGGTTTAGGCACTTAATTCTTCTCTACAACCAACCGGTTACACGAACCTGCAGAAAGATTGCCCCAAAAGTTTACTCCAAGGCCAAATTGTATAATTTCTGATATGTGTTTGCCCTATATAAGTCAGGTTGCTTGCAAACTTGGTGTTCTAAGAATAGCTTTCAATGGCTTTTGTTGCTTCAGTATATTGTGCACACACAATACAAGTCCGAAATGCTTGAAAAGATAAAATTCGAGTCTGAATACTTTGTTGTGCCTGAATTGCGTGATCATATTGAAATAACAAAAGAGCAGCTGCCGGGAGTAGTGATTAACTTAGGTCATTTCTGTCAACAAATTGCATTTTCTGAAGTGGTGACTTATGGGATTATTATTAATTCTTTTGAAGAGGTGGAGTCCGCATACTTCCTTCATCTTCCTGCATCTTCCTGCATCTCTAAGATCTTGTTCAGCTTTCAGATTTGGTACGAGGTCTGTTCTCATTTTTCTCGTCCACTATAGAATATGAATTTTATCTCTTGGAATTGCCAAGGATTAGGTAAACAACTCACAGTACAAGTGTTGAAAGATCTAGTTTTTAAAATTCAAACCAACCATGATCTTTCTTATGGAGACTGAACAAGGTAACAAGTATATAGAGAGCATACAGAGAAGATGTGGCTTCGATTGTGGTTTCTATGTCGAACTTGATGGTAGATCTGGGGGTTTAGCCTTGTGGTGGAACAACTCTTGGGGAGTTCATATACTGGGTATGTCTTGAAACTTCATTGATGCAATTATCTTGGCTGAAACTACTTGGCACTTCATAAGGGTGTACGGAGATCCTAATAGGGCAAGAAGAGCAGAGGTATGGAACCAACTTTGTAATCTGGCTTCAAGATCACCATTTCCATGGTGTTTAGCTGGAGATTTCAACTCCCTCTTATCTCATGAAGAGAAACTTGGAGGTTCTTTTATCACCAGTAGTCAAATCTTTTCCTTCCAAGAGTTCATCCATGACTGCTATCTACTAGATCTTGAGTTTAAAGGAGAGCAGTATACATGGCATAACAAGCAGGTGGGTAACATAAATATTCAAGCGAGACTAGACAGGGCTCTAGCAAATGCTGACTGAAGATTATTGTTTGGATATGCAAAGGTGTCTCATGAATCTATGATTGGATCAGATCATAGGCCTTTATTAATTCATCTAAATGGTCTGCCCTGAAAGAAAAGATATAGATTCAAGTATGAGGCAAAGTGGGGTAAAGAGGAAGAGTGTAGAGCAGTAATTCAAAGATCTTGGGAGGGAAGTTCAAGTCAAAATGGAGTACCCACTATCACATAAAAACTACAAGGTTGTAGGAAGGCTCTACAGAGCTGGAGCAAGTAGAGGAGCTCCCATTCTATTTCTCGAATTAAGCAAATTAAGAACAGACTATAGTAGTTGATGGTAGGACCATTCACTACTGAAGTACAATAAGAGGAGAGAATTTTGAAAGAAGAACTTCAACATCTATGGATGGAAGAGGAGATATTCTGGAAATAAAGAGCTAGAGTCCAATGGTTACAAGAAGTGATAAGAATACAAAGTTCTTCCATTTAACGACTATACAAAGAAGGCAAAAAAATCATATTCTAAAGCTGAAGAAGACTGATGGCAGCTAGTTACACACAAATGAACAAATAAAAAAGGAGGTCATCCATTTCCTTAAAGCCGTTTTTCAAATAGAAGCAGCTATTATCCATCCATAAGTGGCTCAAGCTATCCCCACCTTAGTGATGGAAGAGATGAATCAGAAGCTGCTTAGGCCAGTTCTAGAAGATGAAGTACAAAGGGCTGTTTTTGAAATGGGTAAATGGAAGGCTCTGGGTCCAGATGGTTTCCCAGGAATCTTTTATCAAGATAACTGGAAAATAGTGAAAGTAGACGTTATAAGGTCAGTTTAACAATTCTTTACCCAATCATCTTTTGCTGTTGCTTTGAATAAAACCAACATTGCTCTTGTACCAAAAAAGAAATGTCCCCTCTCTCTTAATGATTATCGCCCTATCAGTTGTTGTAATTTCATTGAAAAAGTCATCTCAAAGGTGATGTCAAATAGACTTAAACCATTCCTTTCTGAACTAGAGTCGCCACAATAAAATGCCTTTATCCTTGGTAGATGTATTTAGGAGAATATTATTATTACTCATGAAGCTATTCACTATCTGAACTCAAAAAATAAGGGGAAGCTTGGGGCTTTTACTGTAAAGTTAGATATGGCTAAGGCTTATGATAAGGTTGAGTGGGAGATTTTGGAAATGGTTCTTATCAGACTGGGCTTTCAAAGACAATGGGTGGATATGATCTTGTGGACAGTAAAAACAGTGAGCTACTCAATTTCGGTGAATGGGGAACCTACAAATTATTTTTCTATGAGTCAGGGTCTCCGTCAAGGGGACCCTTTATCACCATATTTATTCATCCTTGTTGCTAATGTGTTTTCGAGATTGCTATCTTCTAGTTCAGTCTTTGGTTGTATAAAAGGTTACCGAATCAACCCTAGGTGCCCACCTCTTACCCATTCTTTTTTCGCGGATGATACAATGTTATTTGGGATAGCATCTGTTGAGGAGGCACAGTCTTTGAAAGGAATTATTGACATGTATTCTCAGGCTTCCGGGCAGAGTATGAATGTGCTTAAATTTGAATTGTTGTTTAGTGGTAATACTCTTGACATTATAAAGACCAAGATTGGTTAGATTTGGAGTATAAAATAGTTTGACAGTCTTGGTAATTATCTGGGGATGCAAACAAAGTGAGGAAGATCAAAGAGGAAGATTTGCCAATTCCTTATTCAAAGAATCATGGATAAGGTCCAACGGTGGAAGAGCCAGTTTCTATCTTCTGTAGGCAGAGAGGTGATGATCAAGGCTGTTGTCCAAGCAATACCTTGCTATCTTCTAGTTTAGTCTTTGGTTGTATAAAAGGTTACCGAATCAACCCCAAGTGCCTACCTCTTACCCATTCTTTTTTTGCGGATGATACGATGTTATTTGGGATAGCATCTGTTGAGGAGGCACAGTCTTTGAAAGGAATTGTTGACATGTATTCTCAGGCTTCCAGGCAGAGTATGAATGTGCTTAAATCTGAATTGTTGTTTAGTGGTAATACTCTTGACATTATAAAGACCAAGATTGATCAGATTTGGAGTATAAACAGTCTGACAGTCTTGGTAATTATCTGGGGATATCGACAAAGTGGGGAAGATCAAAGAGGAAAATCTATCAATTCCTTATTCAGAGAATCATGGATAAGGTCCAAGGGTGGAAGAGCAAGTTTCTATCTTCTGCAGGCAGAGAGGTGATGATCAAAGCTGTTGTCCAAGCAATACCAAGTTATATAATGTCAGTTTTCAAGCTTCCTATTGGCATTATCAAAGAGATAGAGAAACATATTAGATGATTTTGGTGGAGTCAAGGCAAAAAAGAAAGAAACATCCATTGGGTGAAATGGGAAACGTTGACAAAAAATAAGTTGGATGGTGGCTTGGGTTTTAGGGACCTTGAATTGTTCAATTTAGCCATGTTAGCAAAAATGGCTCGGCGTATTATGCAGAATCCTCACTCTTTTGTTACAGAATTTTTGAGGGGGATTTATTTCCCTCACTCTGATTTCCTCTCAGGAGAGATAGGACGCAAACCATCTTGGATTTGGGCGAGTTTAATCCAAGGGAGATCTCTTCTTCTCAAAGTTTGTAGATGGAATATAATGGATGGGGAGATTTGGGATGATCCTTGGTTGCCTGAGATGGAGGATTTCAAGATTCAATCTAGAAGACCACCAGCCTGCAATGAATATTTTGTCAAGGACCTGGTTAATCACTTTGGCCACTGGAGAACAGACTCATTAAATAAACTCTTTGCCATGGAGGAAATTGAGATGATTCGCAGAATTCCAATATCTATCTCCCCCAACAAAGACAAAATGATTTGGCATCATAACAAAAATGGGATATATTCTGTGAAGTCTGGGTATCGATTCTTAAAAAATGCCAAAGATAAATTGGATGATAAATTAAATGCTGTTGGCACTACTTCAGATGACCCGAAGCTATGGAAATCAATATGGCAGCTCTCACTTAAAAATGTTCATTTGGAGATGTATAACGAATTCCATAGCATCAAAAGAGAATTTGTTCAAGGGAAAAAGTGCTCAGATCCTGTCTGTCCTATATGCTGCGGTGAACCCGAAACAACTGAGCATATCTTGTTTCTTTGCGATAGAGCTAGAAGGGTTTGGTTTGCAAATCTGGTTGGCTACATTCCAAATGCTACAGGGTTCACTTCCTTTAAAAACTGGTGGCTTTCTACATATGAAATGGTGCACCAAGTGGAAGCTAAAGAGTTGATGCAGTATGTTGCAGGTCTATGTTGGTAGATTTGGAAGTCTAGAAATGACTTCATCTTCTCTGCAACCTTAGACCAACCTCAACAGATCGTGCAGATAGCTAATAAGTGGTGGAATAGCTTTAAAGATGCATTGTCTGCTCAACAAATGACAAGTAGTATAGTGCAACATCAAACAGGTCAAAACCATTGCTCTTCTTGTTCTCCTCCTCCTATCGGTAAATTGAAGATCAATTGCAATGCTTCATTTCAATAGGCAAATAGTGTTGGACAAACTGCATTCGTCTGTAGAGATCACAAAGGCAAGATCTTCCATGCAGCCACAAGGAAAATCACCTGCAATTCAGCTTTGGTGGCAGAAGCAACCGCAGTTAGAGAAGCTCTCCAATGGGTCATAAACAACAATATGCAAGAAATAATCATTGAGACTGATTGTGAACCCATTTTCAGATTATGCAATTATGCGAACGAGGAAGTGTCTTGGGATTTAACTGCTCTTATGGAAGATATATGGCACAAAAGTTCAATGCTCCATATTTGTGAGGTTTCAGTTGTAGTTAGAACAGCCGATAGAATAGCAGATTGGCTATCAAAACACAATGACCTGTTTATGTGTAAAGGGAATGTCCATGCCCTTCCAGACAGCTTTGCTAAGCTGGTTGAGTCTGATGTAATAAACGTTTCTTAATTTTCAATGATAATCATTGGAGTTAAAAAAAAAAAAGATAAGGTATGGTGCACAGGCCCTGTTTCATTATGCAATAAAGACAAGTTAGATAAGGTTGAGAGAGGAAACAAAGCCTCAATTTAAGAATCTGAATGCATGATTTTTCTTGATTCACAAAAACTAGGTTCTGTAATTTATGTTTGCTTTGGTAGCCTTTGTAACTTAGTAACTTCTCAATTAACAGAGCTTGCTTTAGGTTTGGAAGCATCAAATACACCATTTGTTTGGGTTTTAGATGTAAAGGAACATCAAATGAATTAGAGAACTGGATTGTAGAAGATGGGTTCGAGGAAAGAACTAAAGAAAGAGGTCTTATAATTAGAGATTGGGCACCACAAATAGCCATTTTATCACATCCATCAATTAGAGGATTCTTAACACATTGTGGTTGGAACTCAGCACCAGAAGCAATTACTGCTGGTGTACCAATGGCTACATGGCCACTTTTTGGAGACCAATTTTGCAATGAAAGGCTGGTTGTTGATGTGTTAAAGATTGGTGTAAAAGTTGGAGCAGAAGTTCTTATAAAATGGGGTGAAGAAGAGACGATTGGAGTGTTGGTGAAAAGAGAAAAGGTTATGAAGGCCATTGAGAGGTTGATGAATGGAGGAGAAGAAAGTAAAGAGAGAAGAAAAAGATCAAGAGAGCTCAGCAGAATGGCTAGAGAAGCAATGAAAGAAAATGGTTCTTCGTATCTTAACATCAAATCGCTGATGCAAGATATCATGAGGCAGCAAGCATGCATACGTGAGTAATCATCATGCGTGAAGGGTAAAAATCATTTGCTAAATAAGAAAAAATTTCTATTGGCTAGCAAAGAAGGTTATTAATATGCATTTATGGGAATGTTTAGTTTGTAATTTTTTTTTGAGGAAAAATGTTTAGTTTGTATCAGTCATGTTTTATTGTAATTTTGTCCAATATTCTTTTACCTTGAATATATGTCTATTTTATAATAGGGTAATGGTTTGTTTCGCTAGTAGCGATGTTACAGTGTGTTGCTACTAACGACACTATTATCAAAATATTTTTTTATTTGATTATTAAAAAAAATTTATAAGTTAGAGGTGTTTGAATCTTTACACGACGGTTTCACCCATATGCAACTTAGATTTTAAATTTAAAAAAAAAAATTTCACCAAAAAATTGAAATTATAAAAAAAGAAATTTTAAAAACAAGTTTTTTTTTTCATTTAATTATATAAAAATTTATAATTTACGGATGTTTAAATTTTTATACAACAGATTCACCCGTGTACAACTTAGATTTTAACTTCTCTCCAAGGATATCTTAAGATGTAAAATTTGAATCATGCAGTTATCAATTTAAAAGGAGATGACTATCATCTATTGTGTATTCCATTAATGTTTAGGTCATATCACCTCTCTATTTATCAAAGAAAAGTTTATTTGGCTTAAACACCTAAGCATTCTACTAAAAATTGAATAGTTACATAATAAAAAGAAATTTTTACACAAATACACTTTTTAAAAAATATTTACTAAAATATCCAAACTTTTTGTTATTTACTGATTTTAACACTTGTATTTACACGTTTGTTACTTTATTTACATATTTGCATCCTTCTACCTTTTATCTTATTTTTCCTTTTATTTTTATTTTTTCTTTCTTTTTTTATTCCCTTTATTTTT
>CATIWM010309783.1:0-10832 GCA_949671775.1 Mallotus repandus
TTATCTTTTCTTTTAATTTATATATATATATATATATATATATATATATATATGCTCTAAAGTCATTAAACCAAAAATTTGACAAATGTCTATTTTCATATTTAAGTATTCACTCTAAAAGTTGATGTGTCAAACTATTAAATATCCTAATTTTTATTAAAAATAAAATATTTATAATAGTTATTTAGTATTATTTTTTAACTAAGATACTATTATACATATTTTAATACTACTTAAATTCCAAAATTGTTTATATATTACTTATTTTTCTACCTTAAATCACTCAAAATATTTTTTCCATACCATTAAAAAATTTTAAAAATTACAACAATTACTCAATATATATTTTTTAACTAAAATACTATTATAAATATTTCAATACTAATCTATTAATTTTAAAAACAAATCTTATTATAACTAGAAAATTATGGCAATAAAAATAAAAAAAATAAAATTAATATGATATCATTTATTTTTAATTTATTTAGTTATCATTCTACTCCAATTATTTACTTAATTATTTTATTTTACAGTTTGCGGATTCACAATTAGTTTTAAGTAGTTTTTATTTTTAAAATATATTTTTGATTGTTTTCAAGTTTTACATTTTTTTGATTATTCTTTATCTTTTCTTTTATTTTAATAATTTTGTAAATAAATACTAAAAATCAAAGTAATTAAAAATATATATATTTCTTGTTATTTAATCAAAAAATCTATTGTTAGTTGTGATAATATTTTAAATGAATTTGATTTAATGGCTCATATAAAAACAGATTTTCATATTGAATAAAAATTCACACCAAACAAATCACAACAGTACTTAAAGGTGTAATTGAGTCGAGCCAAATTTTGGCTAATTTAGATAATTGAGTTGAACTCGAGCCGAACTTGTTATGCCACTTAATGTTCATGAACTATTTGCAACCTTAAACAAATCTAAAGAATTTTTAAAAAACAAACTATAAATTAAAATTAAAAATAAATAATATATTAAATAGGTTATAATATATTTGATGAAAAATATGATTTTATTCTAATAATATATTGCCTAAAATATTTTTTATTTATATATCTAAAATTAAAATTTTTTTAAACATTAAAATTATGAGTCACAAGTTTCATTAGATGAATTTTGTATAGTATGAACTCCTCTCATTTATTAAATGAATTTTAATACACGGCTTCAAATAAGTTTTTTATCGAGCTGTTCGCGAGCAGCTTGACTCATTTACAACCTTAACACTTTTTGTTTAATAAAAAGTACCGAAATAAAAAAATATATTTTTCAAGAAGTGTAACGTAAAAAGCAATGAAAGACGTATTTAACAAACATGGGAGCACATATTTTTTTTAAAAATATAAAAGTTAATTTAAAAAAAAATTAACAGTATTTGTGAGAATTTTTTTTTCTTTTTTTAGTTGTGGAAAAATTACTAAATATTAATCCTATATAATCAAATGCCCTCTTTTAGGTTTTAGGTTTTTGTATTTAAATATACTTGGACGTGCTTGCTAATGGCTCATGAATTTGTTCAACTCAAATAGTTGTGGCATAAACGAGGTCCTTAACCACTACTCTTTGAACATTATTGTTAAGAATCGATTATGCATTTTTGAATTCTGATATCACTTAACTTCTATAAAATTTAGCTTCCCTCTAAATATGCTTCAATTTATGTTTCATACCTTGCAAAACTTATGGATAAAAAAAGCAAAAATTTCTATCGCAGAAATATAAAAGTTATATGATTTTTTTAGCAACTAATATAAATGGTTAAATCTCTCGACTTAAAATAAGAAAGAGTCTAATGAATGTTTTAGTCGGTATTAAGATGTTTTAACATCTATTTTAAGTGTTCAGGCACAAAAATCACATTCATCTGCTCCAAATTTAGCCTTCCAAGACAGGTAAATATTGAGCAGCCGCTACCTCTCCAACCTTCAAATTCCAATGCAAGTATGCAACCAACCTATGTTAAAAAAAAAAAAAAAAAAAAAGTGCAACCAAACAGTTGTACATTTTTCAATTCATCATTCTTCAAGGCCAATAGTACTTTAAAAAATGTACAACTTACAACAACATAAATCATAAACCGATTTCACAATAAAAAATCTACTAGCAAAACACCCAATCTCCCATATACATATGATAACAGGAAGAAAACAAATCAAAAACAGAACAGACAGCCCATCTTCATCCACCTAAGCTCTTACGACATCATCACCATCATCATCATCTGCAATCGCCATTGAAATTGAAACAGTTAGATTCAATTACTTTACAGATTTATGCCCTAAAATTTCACACTTGTAAAAATTCCCAATTGCACCACCAACAAAACCATGAAGCATTTAGGCCTTTCTTTTTAGCCACCATTTTGCACTCCTAAAAAACCAAAAACCAAAAAAAAAAATCGATCTTTTTTCCATTTTTCCTTTCAAGATTAGAGAAACAGAAGCAAAACAATTACCAGATAGATTGAAGAAATGCCAAGCGTGGGTGTGAAGCTGTATAGTGTCTTCTTCAAGTTCCTCTTGAAACACCGATTGCAGAATCGGATCCAAACTCCTCTTGATGATTCCTCTTCTTCCTCTTCCTCTAACTCTTTTGGTGTCACTACCCGACCCGAAGAATCCGTTGCTGCTCCTAACCCATCTTTCACCGACGGTGTTGCCACCAAAGATATTCACATCGACTCTTTTACCTCTCTCACAATTCGGATCTTTCTTCCGGAGTCTGCTCTGAATCCACCTGAACCCGATTCTAAATCTCAATCTAAACAACCCAAGTTCAAAGCTAATAACCCAAAAAATTCTATTATTGATCTCCAAAACGACAATCAACTTCATATTATACGACGGAACAGTCTTGGCCACGCTTCTTCTACAGCTAGTAACTCTATTGGATCGTCGCCGCTTAAAGAAGAATCTAGACGGAATAGTTATGGATGCAGTAATGATGGTGTCGCCGTTGAGTCTTTAAATAGTGTTGTTTATAGAGGGTACTCACCAAATGTTGATAAATCGAGGAAATTGCCAATAATGTTACAGTTTCATGGCGGTGGTTGGGTTAGTGGGAGCAATGATTCGGTTGCCAATGATTTCTTTTGTAGAAGGATCGCTAAATTATGTGATGTGGTTGTTGTTGCCGTTGGATATAGATTGGCTCCGGAGAATAAGTACCCGGCTGCTTTTGAAGATGGATTGAAGGTTTTGAATTGGTTAGCAAAGCAAGCCAATTTGGCTGAATGTAGTAAATCTATGGGGAGTGCTAAAGGTATTGCGGAGTTTAAGAAGGCTGATCTTGCTAGACATGTTGTTGATACTTTTGGTGCTTCTATGGTTGAGCCGTGGCTGGCCGCCCATGGCGATCCATCTAGGTTAGTAGTTGCTGCCTGTTTTGTGTCAATTTGCATGCACATGGATATAATTGGATTTTTTTTTCTTACTTTTGAATTTAAGGTAAAGTTGTTTTGAGTTTAATTTTGGAAATGAAGTCCTGATCTGCATGTATATGACGTTTTTAGTGAATTTGTGAATGGGTAGAATTTGGGTTTTATTATGATTAGCTGACTAGGGGAACTGCTATTGCTATTGGGGTGTGTGACAAGAATGAAGTTTTAGAAAAGATCAATGTTGTTAATTTAAATGAGTGGATTGATTTTGAATATAGTTTGCTTTTGATAAGAGCATGGTTATGTTCTATTTATTAGTTTTTGAAGGGAATCAAAGTGTAGTTTGGCAATATTTATTGGTGATTTCTTGGTTGGTGACACAGAGTTACGAATTGTTTTGACAGGGAAAAGTTAGGAAAACTTAGATGCCAGATGGGCTTGAAATGCATCCGTAGTCAAGCTTATATCCTTTCTCGAAAATCTTAAATCTTTGATTGTTTAAGCAAAACTGTTTCATTTTATTATGGTACGGTCTGGTGAATTGCTAAAGTTTCTGCATGACTAAATCCATAAAATCTAGTCTCTACTTTAGTGCTCTGTATTTACTATATTCAAAGTGCCTTTTGTTTCTGTCACACGGCTTTAAAGCTATACATCAGTAGTTCAGTTGCAACTTGCAAGCTGAAGCTGGAGAGCTTTATCTACTTCTAAATCTGGTTTCTGTCACTGCATTAATAACTTTGAAGATTATATCTTCAAGTATTCACCTAGTCCTTCTGTATGCTGATGTTACCTGGCAATTTGTGTCTATTGCGGAAAATGGTCTGGATCTCTATTGGATATGGCTAATAATATATAGAGAAAAAGAATCATGTTATATTTGAGTCTATTTCTCCTTGAAAGTGTTGAATACTGTTTAGCAAAGTTGTAAGCCATGGTTTACTTGGTTTTGATGTGAAATGAAATTTTGAGCTGTTGTTTTTGTAGATCACCTAAGATAGCCCTAGATCTGTTGACTTTACATTGTTCTGATTTTTCAACCATAAGCCATAAAGATAATTTGGTTTCTGCTCCTCATTACTGGTTGTAAAACACTTGATAACTCGTAAACAGCTGGTTTTCCAGAATGCACAAATGTATATTCTGTTTGCATTTTCCACTATCTTTGTCTACTGGATTCAGGCTTCACATTTCTTGAGTTGATTGATATTTGGGCCAAACTTGAACACTGGCATCAAGCTAAGTTTTATGTAGTTTATGATGTCAGCATTGATTATTTTGTGCTCAGGATGTTAGCTACTGAGGCTATGGATTTCCCTCTGACCAATATATGCATGGCCTTTACTAACTAATGAATGTGATAAATTTCAAAATATTTGAAATAATGTGCTAACTGGGTCAATTTGGGGCAGAAAGGCACACGTGTTGTTCATTTTATGAGCTTGGTTTGCATTGTTAACCTCTGCAGAAGGCCTTTTTGGAAACTCTTACTGGAAATATTTGGATCTCTTGGAATCTATGTGGTTTTTGATATTGTAGTGTTTGTTACTCCTTTTGACGAGAGATTTGTTCATCTTTTTCCTTCTTTGACCTCTTGTTGCTACCTTCATGTCATTCAGCATGTATATGCATGGTTGCAAGCTTCATTTATTTAATTAATTTTGTCTATGTCAAAAAAATGCGATGCAATCGTTTTCTTTTAAAACAAGTACCAGCTAACTTAAGGAAGTTGATAATTTCTAAGCTTGGGTAAAAGATGTTGTCAAAGTTTATAACTTGCGGTGGCTATATGGTCTCCCATCTTTGCATATATATTTTTTTTTTTTAAATTTCATATGGGGAAGAAACAATCTGCTGTTTTCTTTCTTCCTTATTCTTTTAAATGTTTTTTAAGCTTAGCAATCGTATTGTCATTTTTTTGATTCTATTGCTTGGCAGCTTGTGTTTTTTTAGGTGTGGTCAAAACCTGGGAAATTCTCTTAATTTGGTAGTCATGCCTCTTGTGCAATTTTTCATAGATAAAGTTGGAGGTGGCAATAGTTGACAGGTCATCTCTTTGTGCGTGAGCTAAATAGAAGTACCGAGTTCATTGGCCCAAACAGAGCCTGGTGGTTAATTCTAATGATATAACCTTAGCATGAAACAGGAATCGTAGGGATCATAGGGTAATGCTCAGAATAAGCAGTATGATCTGGGAGTTTGAAACCTTCTTGAAGCTGGCTAATCAAGATATGAAACTACACAAACCTGATTTGTTGCCAACATTATGTATTGTGAAGAATATGCTTATATATTGAGGTTTATATTCTGTTTTCTAAATTTTTGATAACATATTTCCTATTTTCCCCTTAGATAAACTGTCTTTCACATACATGTAGTTTTTCTCTTCTGTGCAAAATAGTTGTTAGAATAATCATCACATTTGAAAGCTTATAATTTGTTTTATTTTATGAAACAGATGTGTTCTACTTGGAGTGAGCTGTGGTGCAAATATTGCAGACTATGTGGCTCGAAAAGCTGTGGAGTTAGGCAAGCTTTTAGACCCTGTGAAGGTTGTAGCTCAGGTCTTGATGTACCCATTTTTTATTGGCAATATCCCCACACATTCTGAGATAAAGTTGGCCAATTCCTACTTTTATGATAAGCCAATGTGCATGCTTGCATGGAAACTCTTCCTACCAGAGGAAGAGTTCAGCCTCGACCACCCAGCTGCCAACCCTTTGGTCCCTGGCAGGGGCCCTCCTTTAAAGCTCATGCCCCCAACACTGACTGTGGTGGCAGAACATGACTGGATGAGAGACCGAGCCATCGCTTACTCTGAGGAGCTAAGGAAGGTGAATGTTGATGCACCGGTTCTTGAGTACAAGGATGCTGTTCATGAATTTGCAACTCTTGACATGCTTTTGAAGACGCCCCAGGCCCAGGCCTGTGCTGAGGACATTGCTATCTGGGTGAAAAAATACATTTCATTTCGAGGCCATGAATTTTCATATTGACAGAATTGCAAATCGAGGAAAATTGTTGTAGAAGGAGCAACATTTACTTGTGTCATGTTTGCACATTGAGTTTACTGGCTGGAAAATTATGTGGCATTGCAGAAAGAAGGGGTTTTATAATTGTTTCATTGGTTGTTTCTGGGTTGTTCCTCACTTTTTCTTGTTTACAACTTGACCTGTCAAGTTCCTTTTTGTAAGATAAGCACTTCTTTCAGAGATTAGGATTAGTATCTTCTGAGATGAAATTACCTACTGTTCGAGTTTGTGCCGTATTGGGACATTCTCGATGGAATTCTTTTTCCTGTGTATTACTACTAAATTGTACTATTGCTCCGAACAGAGTTAATCAATGAATTTTACTTTATTTCTCTGTGCTTTTTGAACTATACCTCAACTTTGAGATGTTCACCTCTTATGGAATCTTTTATCCACTTATCTAGAGGTCATCCAATTGGATACATTGCAGATAAGATCTAATTTTAGCAGTCCTATGGGGAGCATTTGTTGGACTTGTCTTCATTCATTTCTTGTACCTCGATTAGTTCATTTTTTTTTTTTTTGATTCATAGTGTCTGCCTTGGATGGTAAATTATATTGAATGCTTGCAGCTTGTAGACTTCTTAGTGCATTTTGTATTGTTCAATGTCTTTTCTATGGTACAGCCTGATTTTATCCTTTTCCCCTTGTAGGTTTTCTGCTAAGAGAAGCTGATAATCACATATGGTGTATAAATATCTTCAACTGCATAGCAGTAGGATAATCGTGGGGCTTTGGCTCATTTGATGAACCGTTCCCCACCCTGGTTCTTGCCATGCTCCAATGTGAGTATCCAGCAAGGAGAAACCTAAGAGGAATGATGCAGAATCCAGCTGTTACAGCAGGAGATGGAATGAGGCTCCATTTCTTGGTTCCCTGCATATGCAGGTCAGTCTTCTTTTGGCTACCATATGCCTCGATACTGGAAGCGCTTTGAGGGGGTGAGTTCATGCAGTGGGCTTATTATAGAGTGGTATTGTCACCTTGCCTGATACAGCCTACACTGATTTGGATTGCTCGGCTACCTGATCATCCTTGCGTGCACATGCGCACACACATATATGTATAACTGGTTTCCTTGTGCATGTTTAGCTTGCTGTTAAACATATATGATGAGCTGAGTCCTGAGCAGTCTATTATGTAAATTTAAGATTGTTTTAAGTTTAATAAAAGATTAAAGGCTCATTGAAGCCTACTGTAAAAGTCACATGGAACTGCCAAATTATGCTCTTCAGCCATATTAAATATATATCAGGAAAGCAGCTCCTGCTTGTGAACATATGTGGTTGTGTCAAGGATGGTGTTGTTGCTAAGCTTTTTTTGATTTTATCTCAAATTGTTGCATGAATTTATATGTAACTACTTTTTTGGGTCAAATTTAATGTAATCATATTGAACTTGTTACATAGCATTTAAACTTCTTAATAATTAATGATTAACTTCAAAAAATTATTAGCATATCTTCAAATCATCTAAAATGAATTAAAAAATATGATAAAATTTCCGGCTAAATGCATAGTTTCACATATCAATTTATTTTTTAAATAAGTGATTATTTAACATAAATCTGAGTTTTATTTTATTTTAGTTTTTGTAATTTCATCGTTTTATTGCGGCGTTTAGTTTTTCATCGTCTTCTTACGATATTTTGTTTTTAATCGTCTTGTTATGACTTTTTATTTGTGTATGGGCGATTCAGATGGGTAAAACATATTCGATCAGACAGAAACAACAAATCAGATTATGGTCGTCAATATGTTGCAGAACTGAAGTCAT
The DNA here is from genome assembly GCA_949671775.1 of Mallotus repandus. Lineage (NCBI taxonomy): Eukaryota > Viridiplantae > Streptophyta > Magnoliopsida > Malpighiales > Euphorbiaceae > Mallotus > Mallotus repandus. The sequence continues at coordinate 8,207 of CATIWM010309783.1, forward strand.
AAATATTCTAATCACTACAGTATTATCAAATTTGTAGGTTTTAAGCTGATTATTATGCTATTAACCTGAGTGTTGTTTTATCTCTATAGTTTTTAGCGAATTTGTATGTGTTTCTATCGATATATTGTTTGAATCAATAAAATTATTTTTCTTTTCAAAAAAAACTTTACACGATTACCTTTATTTTATTATTTTCTATTCAATCTTTAAATTTTTATTTTGAATTTATTTAACCCAAAAATGTATAAAATCATCGTATTTTATAAACCAATATTAATATGGACACAAAAAAATTTATATAAACTAAAATGATGTTTAATTACAAGAGATAACATAACTAAAATATATTTTTTGACTTTTTTTATTTCATTTTTTTACTATTTTGAGCTATTTTTAGTATTTTATATATTTAAAACCACTTGAAATCAAAATGTTTGTCTATTTTAATGTTGTATGAGTTAAATTGAATTCAAAAATAAAATTTACAGGTGAAAAATGTTTAAAATAAAAAGTTTATAAGTTAATAGAAAATAATAAAACTTGAGGGGTGTTAAAGATAGGGGTGTGCAAAAATTGGCCGAAACCGAATTGAATGCTTCAGTTTGATTTTGGTCAATAATCCTTCAAAAGTTTAACTGAAACCAATCAAAAACTGAAATATTAATAATATATTTAATTTACTAGTAGATATGAATCAGCTAAGGAGCTTTAGTCTAATGGTGGTTCAAATTTGAGCCTTCTTTTAGAGAGAATGAAGCGAAAAAAATCAAAATTTGAAGCTGATTATATTTGAACCTCTTTGTTGGTTTTGGGCAAACCATGGTTTCAAATAACGGTAGCGGCCGTAATTGCGGTTATGGTCACATGTAACAATAACGGACCTGTCGCAACGATAACGTAATAGTAACTGTCCGTCGAGAAAAAATTTCAAATATTTGAAATAAATAGAATTTGAAGGTGTACATTTGAATATAAACGTAAAATTATCTAATAAGTATAACTGCCATAAAAAAAACTATATATTCTATTGGCTCATATAATCATCTTACATATACAATACCATAAATGCATTAATTAATTTATGACTTCATATAATAAGCATACACACACTAATAGAAGTTTATAATATACTACAAAATAAGAAAAAGAGTCTTAAAAAGTACACATTTATAGTATTATTAGTAGTTTAGTGCCAGAAAGAGCGCCTATGAGGTGTAAATTGAGTTGCACTCCCATCTCCATAATAGAAGAATGTAGTTCTTGAAGGCCCAAACAAAGCATCCATAAAATTAGTTTGATCATTATCATCATCTTGGTGATGTAAAGATTGAAGCTAAGGCTGAGGTAGAGGCATAGCCATAGATAGATATGGTAGAGGCTGAGGCGGAGTTGAGGTATAGTCATAAATGGATATGGGTTATAATAGCTTGATTCAGAACTACTGACATCATAACCATATCCATGTCATAGTTAGTGGTGGAGTCAGAACTATCACCATAATCATATCTATTATAATTGTCTCTAGACTCAGCACTTGGCATTGGATAAAAATCACCATGAGATTGATGATAAGTATGGCCTATTGGAGGAGGAGGAGGAGGAGAAGAAGAAGAAAAAGTAGGATTATGGGTGGAGGCACCAACATCACCTTGAATAAAATAAACATCGCGATCATAAGGATAAGTTGATGGTATACATGTTTCTCCACTTGTATTTTGTGGCCTACTATCATCATTACCATAAGTAGAATGACTACTATCATCATTGTCGTCTTCCCCACTATCAACACCATGACCACCACCAACACTAGGACTTAATCTTGATATTCCACTACTAGGACCTTCACATCTATGTTGAGCTTGAAAAGTATTATCATCATTTTCTTCATCTATCATGTATTGTCTTGTCCATCCAGTAATGGAGATTCTCTTTCTTCTATCCAAGGAGAAAAAAGATCATTTTCTTTAAATATATAATCCAAATTAATTGGATTATAACTTTTTTCTAACTCTTCTTGACTCTTCCTAGTAGCATTTCTGATTTTAAGCCTCATATTGCAATGCACAAAAACAAGTGAATGCAACTTTTGATATCTCAACCTATTTCTTGTCGTTTGTATGTTTCAATGAAAAAGTGCTCCAATTTCTTTTACAATTTGATGTTGAAGTTGTTTGGCTCAATACTTTTACAACAATTTTTTGAAGTTCAGGAGCACTTTCACCATTTTGAATCAACCATTCAGCTGAATTTCATAAAAATAATATATCAGTTAAACTTAAATTGTTAATTCTAAAACCTAAAGAAAAAATTGTTTTGAATTTGTCAATAAATAATTACTACTAGGATTTGTGAATTTAATGGCTCTCTGTGCCAATATAGTACCATAACTTTCCATCTTATCTTAAAAAATCATTACCTATTAAATAAATATGGAAATGGTTAATATGATAAATTTTATAATTACTAAATTAGTAAATTTTGATGTGAAAATGAAAGAATAATTCACAATAAATTTCATAATTCATATATATTAATTACTTACTTGGTTCAATGCTTTGGCCTGATTATCAATTTTCAGCTCCAACCTTTGAATTGCTTTCTTTAGTCCAAAATAGACTTCTCTATA
>CATIWM010309797.1:0-14094 GCA_949671775.1 Mallotus repandus
ACTCAATTTGGAGCTCTATAGCTCAAGTTATAATCAAAACACAGAGACTGTCAAACCAGGTGCTTAAAACCTGAGAACAGCATGTTATGAACCCTAAACCAAATCAACCAAAACAAGTAAATTACTTACCAAATAGATCAATACAGCCTTTAAGGATGATAATTTCAGCCTGAAATTGCTTTGTACTTCTTGATTTAGCTTGCAAAAGATCAACTTTAATTAAGGAATTTCAGAATTCTCTCTACTTTCTCTTTTCTCTTTCTTTCTTTTCTTTCTCTTTTCTTAACAACTAAGGCTGCCCACAAAGTCCATGAAATTCAGAACATTCCAGATCATATTTGGATATATTAAAGGTGAAATATCCATTTTAAGCCTTAGTGAAATGGTTTTCTCCTCTATTAAACCTCTAGCTTTCAATTGTGCATTTTAGCACGTCCATTTATTTCAATTGAGTCCAAATCATCCTAAACTTTTTAAATCTCACTCTTTACTTTATTTTTAATTCTAATCCCTTTTATTCTCATAATTTTACTAATTTTGAGTTACATCAAAATTCAAAAATTCTTGTTCTTTGATCGAGTACAAATCACGGCTTAACCCGATACACTAGTCTAACTATATATATACTAACTTATTCTTAAACTCAACCAATATATATAATTGCAATGTAATATGTATGCAAATGTACCTATAGTAGAGTACAGGTGTGACATATTTCATTTTACTTTCTAAACTTTGATGTAAAGTTTGAAAACTAATATCTTTAAGACTATGAACTAAATTTAATTTTGAAACACTTATTAAAATATTAATATTTTAATAAAATTTCATTCATATAAGGATATGCACACATAATTTTTTCTTTTAAATAATAACATTTGAAATAACTTTGATTTGATAAAAAATTTCTCCTTCTGATTTTAAAAATGTTAGAAAAGTGGTTATTTTAGATTTTATATTTTAAGTAAACTATAATTTTATGGTACAAAATAATTGATTGACTTATAAAAAATAATAGTTGTTGGGAACTAAAACGTTATGATATCTTTATTAATGATAAAAAGAGTACTTATATAGGTGATACAAATATGATAATTATGAATATAATAATGATATACAATAAGGATACCTATAATAAGAAGCTATCCTTTAGCTATTAGTTAGTTGACCAAGAGTCCATAGTTAGAGAAGATACATATGACACGTTGAAGGGCACACACTCCAATTAGGACTGTTATAAATTGTTCAATGTATATAGATATACCTCTACCACCACTTGGAACATGCTTTAAACCCTTTTAACAGCCTAAATACATAGTAATAAACATTTTTTAGTGTAAAAAACAATTGGAGTTACACATTTATTCTATATAGTTGTTAGTGGGTATTTATGACAATTAGAGAGTGTAATTGCAGGTTAGTGGTTGGAATTACAACTTATAATCCTATGTAAGTGTGTCTAAAATACATGTGTATACCTGACCTTGCTATCTATATAAGCAAGGCTATTTTTCTTATAAAAAAGAAGGAGCCATGGATGATTAATAGAAATTAGAGAGGAGCCATGGATGATTAATAGAAATTAGAGTGTTTTCTCTTTGGTTATTAAACCATTTATTCTTATCAAACTTTGCGTTTGTTGTGAACAAGCTTACGACTTATTAATTTATTTCTAAACAATAGATTTTGGCATCTTTTGAATATCTTATTTAAAACTTCATTTGAACTTTGAGGTTGTGTGGTTTAGGGTTCATGTTGAATGGGTTTCTAGAGTAGGTTGTCTAACGGGTTCGTATAATTAAAGAGAGGTAACATAAGGTTGAATATCCACCTCAATCCAAAAAATTAATAACAAGGAACTAAGTCTATAATTGGAAATTCAGCTTTTAACTTTTGAATGACATCTAACACAAGCTATAAACTTGATCTTAATATCAACATAGACTAGTAAGAAAGCAACATTAGTATTACAACTATAAATGAACAAAGAGTTGTCAGCCTTATAAGATGAAATTGAGAAGCAATTAAAAATTGAATCAAGTGATGGAACAATGCTCTCAGAGCTTATTTAAGACCATATAATGATTGATTAAGTAAATGAATGTAGTTAGGATAGGGAGGCATCAATAATGACCTTAGTATATTCCATAGAAAATTATTCCTCTAAGTTACCATATAGAAAGGCATTGGACACATCTAATTGCCATATAGACCAATCCTATATGATTGCTAAAGTAAGAATAAAGTGAATTATATTGGCCTTTACTACTAGTCTAAAATTTTCCTTGTAATTCAAATTCTAACCTTTAAGCAAATCATTAACCTATGAGGGTGCTTTATACCTCTCTACATGTCCATTCTTGGTTCTTTAATTGATATATTCACTTGTTTTCAATGACATGGACATAACTTAGGTATCAATGTCCAAATGGTATAACTTAAAAGTACACTTATCTCATAAAAAATTGCCTTTTATTGTAATTTTGTGCTTTATTATACATTATATGCTCATGTTAAAGGAAATTTATGTTTTTTTTTTATATTTAAAAGCTAAGTTTGTTTGACATTTTGATACTGCAGATGGATGTAGGACCATAGAATAGGTTGGATAAGGATTATTGTTATCAGGTGATTCAGGTTTATTATACTTAGTAAAATTAATAACAATTCAGTCCTAGAGAATTTGTAGGAATTAATAAATGAGAGATCCAATTTTCAATAAACCAGGTTCAATAAAGCACAAGCGCGCCAGAGAAATTACTTCCTCAATAAGAAATTGACTTTTGTCAAACAAGATTGTGAATCCTTAAATGCTTTTACCATAATTTGTTCAGGTTTCAATAAGAATTTATAAATTTAGAAAAATAATGTAAAAGGAAAAATTTTATTATGTAATTAGATTGCAAAATCAAAAAAAAATTTTTGTTGAGGAAGTGTTTAAAAACTCCAATCAAAATAAGAAAATTTGTAATAAGAACATTTTTAAAAAAAGTTGAAATTTTTTAAAAAATGTAAATTTTGTAAATAATGATTGAAAATATATTTTATATTTTTTAGAATTTTCTCTTGCTTTAATAGTCAAGTAAAAATTGGTGGTTTGGGCCTTTAAATGGATCATGCTTGTGGGCTAATTTAATAAAATCCAAAATTATATTTAGACTCAAACAATACCCTCTGCATATAATTAGCATTAGCTTGGGCCAAGTCTAAAGCTAATTATATGTATATACAAGCCCATAAATTGCTTCTTTTCATTTTCATTCATTCTTTTCTCTTCACTTCTCTCTCATTCCCCTCTTCCAACCATACCAAGGCAATGTGTCAAATTCAGTGACTATGATGTATATTTTTAGAGAGTTATTCAAGCCTGACTCAATCAACAGAACATGGAAGAGTGCACATGGAAGTTAGCTTAATATAAACATAACGAATTCCTTAAAGAAAGACAAGAATGGGCCGAAAAGATATTATGGTTCTTCATTATCATCTTCTAGCCTTCAATCCAATTTTTCTTCTTCTCTACAAAAGCAAATCAATTGAGCATTAATACGATCCCAATAATTTTTTCTCAAACCTTTAATTTTCCATTAATGTCTCCAAAGAAAATTCAAAATTCCTTAATTTATTAGGAAAAGCCCCAAGCCTTATTGCAAAATAGCCTTCAAAATTTATTACCATCTTCAAATTCTCTATAAAATTCACTTATCTAAAGCCTCTTCCAACAAAAAATTAAGGCATCAATTTCTCCTTTTTCCACTCTCACCAATATACCAAAATTTTTAAGCTAATAGAAACTTAGATTTTAATAGAAACTAAAACCCAACATCATCCCTTCCTTCTTCCACTATGAATTTTGATTACCATTACCATCATTATTTTGGTTGCACTTCGAACCCACTCATCATAGTATCTTTATCGACTGTTTTATTTTTTACTACTTGCATTAAAGCTCAAGTGGTGCCCTAACGTCAAACTAGCCATCTCCACACATAATTGCGTTTAAATTGTATCCCTTGATGCCTCGCCAATAAGTAAAGCTACCATTGCCTTTTTCTCCTCTCTTGCTTCATGCGTCGTAACCCTTGCCACTTTTCACAAAACTGAGCCTAACCTGAAGCCAGTTGCTTCTCAAAGCAATTTTAAGATACTTGTTCAAGATAAATTAAAAAATCCTCAAGCTAAACTAATCTCAGTCAAAATTTATTTTAAGAAATGATATAGACAGGGTAACTCTCATTCCTTCAATTATTTCTTTTCAATCTATATTGAGATTATTGTGAAACTTTGTGAATTCAATTAAGATGGTGTTGTTGCCTTGATTTATGCTTAATGCCTAAAGCATCAATTTGTTATTTTTTTTATGCTTTTGTGGTTTGAGATTATATACTTTTTTTTATTGATGATGTTGATAATTATGGAATTGAGATTCACTATTGCCATTTATTGTTATGAGAAATTGTAAAATTACCTGAGGAATTATGGATTTATTTTAAAATTAACTCGAACTGTATGTTAGTCAAAATTTATAAACTATGTTCATAATAATTTGATGAGAATCAACTAAAATATGCTAATTTCTTAAGTCACTTTGCATCATTTGTAACATGCCTCTAAGGATTACGCCTTAATTTGGACTTAGTTCTTACTTAATTGCCTAAAACTATTAATTTTATGCATTAACAACCTTATTCATGCATTGTAAATTAGAATTCTGTAGGCAAATATAAAATAAAAATTTATTTTAGCAATAAATTACCAAAATAATTCGTATAATTCGTTTATGTTATTTGCTTGAAAATGAAATTATTTTTACTTGCATTTTTGTCATGTATACTCAAGAATTTGGTTCAAAATAGTGAGCAAAAATACTTAAGAATTTTTAGCGTGAATTTGAGATTTTTTATGTAACATGGGCTTGAAAAATCATTATTCACCAAAAATTTGGTTTAGATGCCTTAATAAGTTACTTAACTGATGAATTTACATGCTTTTGGAATTATTTTTAAACAAAATTCAAATAAGGAATTGCTTTGAAACATGCATCCTTAGGCAATTATTCCAAATTCTTATTATGTCATTACTTTGCTTCAGTGCTTTCTCTAACTTTAAACTTCAATCATATTTATGATCCTTACCATGTCATTATAAAAGCCATCCCACACCAAACTTTTCATTTTTCAGATATCTGGCAACTAAAACCCTTGCCACAATAATCTTTAACTAATTTCTTGAGGAATCTAACAGACTGGATTCAACTTCACTATGGAAATATTGATAACCAATTTTGCAAAGCTTATAAACAAAATCTCATAGGTCACTGGTAAATACTAAATTTGATTACTTATTTTCATACCATTTTTTGAAAATTCTTTAAGCAAGCAACATTTTACCTGTTTTGGCTATAAAATAGCTTAAATATGCTTTTTCCATTTGTCACCAACTTCATTCCTAAGGCAAATTTTGCAACTTTCACAATTTTGGCACCATTAACCAAAAACTAACTTGCAAAATGTTGTGGTAGCATTCTTACTTGATGAATGGTAGCATTCTTACTTGATGAATTTCTTAAGGGGTGTTCACAAATATGCCATTTCATGACAATTTTATCTCATCTTTGCATCTCATTCATCTTACTTTAATCTCTTTAAAATTTTAAGCCAAATCTAATTTTTTCGCTTAATTTGGCCAAAAATACTTCATCTCTCTCATGGTCATTTCCAAGAAAATTGCATTTTTAACAAACATCATACCTCAAAAACTTGCCTTGTCTAATGTATAACTCATTAAAGTCATTTTAGCATTCTTAGCACTTGAAGAATTTGTTAGCGACTAAATGGAAAATTTGATTCTTATTGGCTTTAAGCGATGTATAAAGCTCATTTTCAAGCTAGATCCATTTGGTAGCAAGTCATTTTCGGCATATACTTATTTTGCATTTCATTTTCACCTTGCTAGCATGAATTTAGCATTTCATTCTCTTTAGTAAAATGGAATTACCTTGCTTTTCCCAAGGATTTTACTTTGTATTTGCTTAACATTCCTTCGTCAATCATTTTTTTTAAAATTCCTATAGCAAGAATGTTAAATCTTTTGGCTAGTGCAGTTCTTAGGCTTTCCTCTACTCCTTTGGCTTCCAATGCTACTTCTTCTGATGCTCAGAAGGCTATTGCCACTGCATGAGTAAGTACCACGACCATCCCTTTCCATTTAAGGTGCTTGCTTTTATCATGTCAAATTTTCACCATGTTCATTTATTTGAATAGCTTATGTCCTTGAGCTTCGCCCTAGCATCCACTTTTACCAATAGGTTTTATGTTTCTCCTAAGGAAGTAGATGACATTAAGCTATTTTCCATGTCTTAAAGTCACTATCTCCTTTCTTTAATTTCAAGCATTCATATTTTAATCATTTCATCAGAAATGAAGCGTGTAATTATCAAAAAAAAAAAAAAAAATGGACCCTTTAAGTTTTTTAAGAGCAAGTAAGCATTTTACAAGCTTGTGTCGTTTTAACCCTTTTCATATAACCACAACTAGGCCCGACAATTCGTGTTAACGGGTTATAAATAGATCGTATCAAGATACAATAATAACACAAACATTGTCAACCAAAACATGACTCGTTTAATTAATCGTGTTAAACATATAGACCTAAACACAGATATGTTTAAGTAACAAGTTATACGACATGGGCCGGTGTAACCCGTTTAACCTATACAAGTATAAATATGTTTAGACATGTTATACACACGATAAAGATACACTTAACACATTTTATTATAATTAACTTTTTAAATTATTTATGTCTTAAATAATTTAAATAAATATTAATTTATTATTAAATTAATATTTATTAATAACTAATTTTTTCAAATTTATTTAATAACCATATTAATTTAATGAAATCCATATAATTTTGTTATAAATATTTAATTCTAATTCTATTTAAAAATTTAAAATTTAACTTAATGATAAATTAGTATCATATAGTATTTATTTGAGACTAATACTAGATATAAATCTAATTATTTATATTAAAATTAACTATTTTTGATGATATTAAATTTTCAATTCGTAACTCATACTAAATTTATTGGAATTTTTTATTATTAATATTAGTTGATACTAAATTATATAACTTTAGTATTTTCGTTAATATTAAATTAAATATTATTTACCAAAATTTGGTTATATGTGATAATATCAAGACTATATAATAATAATAATAATAATAATGGTTTTAATAATGGAGAAATTTGATGACTATATATATATATAGTTATCAAAGGCCAATCGTTATCAATATATAGTCATCAAAGGCCAATCGTTATCAAATTTCTCCATTATTAAAATCATTATTAAATGTTATTTTCTTATACACACACAAACACACACAGAGACAAAAGTTTAAATATATATAATTTTATCATAGATATATAATTCAATTGGTAATGCTAGCAATAGCATAAATGTTTATAAATAATAATAATAATTCACCAAAATTATATATGAATTTATATCAACACAATTGACCAAACTTTCTTATACTAAAAATATATAATTCTATTATATGTAATGATAATACTATCTTACACTAAAGATATATAATTGATCTATTATATGTAATAATATCAAAATTATATATATGTCAAGACTATGTATTATTAATACAATATGTAATTGGCAACACTAATTTATAATAAAGTTTAAAGATACATAAATTTATCATGGATATACAATGCAATTCGCTATGTGAGCAATAACATAAACATTTATAAATAACTAGTGAGTGGCTCACGCGATGTGCAGAAGATTAATTTTTGTAAAAAATATTTTATTTTAATATATGAAATAAAGTGATATATAATAATATGTTGGAATTAATTGGTTTTTGTGAAATATTTTGAAATTATTGACTGATGGCCATGTATATGAACAAAATTTGTTAAAGAAAACATAATAATTCGTAAATTGACTGATGGCCATGTATATGAACAAAATTTGTTAAAGAAAACATAATAATTCGTAAATTGTAGAGAAAGTAAACAAATACTTAAGTCCTTCTAAACTCTTAACATAATTTTTTATGTTAATTTAGAAACGATATTGGTGATTTTTGAAAATTGTAGACCATGCTTTGGTCGGGGGTAAGATGTTTGGCTCAATTATATACATTTCTGATTAATTTGTGAATGGTTGGCCACTTAGGAGCTGAGATGCGCTTATTTTATTATCATCTTCTGCGCACTTTCCTATTTTGCTTCATAACTATTTATTCGGACATTTGATCTCAACTTGGATATGTGTATTGGGATGAGCATCATAATTTTGTGCCAAAAGTTTAGAAGGACTTATAATCATTTTTTAAAATACTTTTTGAATTAAAGAACATTTTAATAGTTTATAAAATATAAATATCAATAATGTAAATATGAATTATAATTATTTAATTGTAAATAATTAATTAATTCAATAATGATTTTAGAAATGAAATAAGAAATTTAAATTCTCGTCAAATGAGTTAGTTTGGGAACCAACTTTTATGATGGTATGAAGTGGTGACAGGTGATAATGAAGAAGTGTGAAATTCAAAATAGGTATTTATTAGAATGAAGAAAATGTAAACTTTATTGACATTATTTTTTAAAGTTTACTAAAAACAATGATAAGATCATGGAATTCCTATGTAGATTTTTGTAACCTCTAAGTCAACTTTGCAGTAGATGTATGTAATTGTATTATTTTCTTAGTTGTGACATGTCATCCAATCTTTATCCCAGTGTCCTTCTATGTTATTTTCTTAGTTGTGAGTTGTCATCCAATCTTTATCCTAGTGTCCTTTTATGATGCTCCAACATTTTTTATAGAATGGATGTCTTTGATTTATTTTTTTCCATGAAGATAGTTAATGAATTTATGTAATTTGATACTGATGTTGCACTATTTGTAGGAATTAGCCAACTGTATATATCTATTGCTTTGTGTGAGTTTAAGATCGACAAAGCTATAGCATAGTTATATAATGCTTGTGGTGTTGTAGATTTTGTTGCCATTTTGAGTAAATGCAAACCCATTTTCATTTCATTCTAATAGAAAAATAAATGGGAGCCTAAGTAAAACATTGCTGATTAATTCCCTGCCTCAATTAAAGTGTTGAGGAACCTTTTAGTGCTTTGATTGAAGGTTTGGAAATTTGTAAGCAACGACCATAGGTTAACATGTTTGAGCACTTGTTGTTGATTTCTAAGCTTGTAGTAGAGTTTTGAGTTGTGAAACGAAGGAAAAAGTATAAGTTTATGAATTATGAAATGGTGTAAGTATGGGGATAAGTAAGTTAGGAAGAGAATGAAAAATGCAACAATTCAGTTAGAGGTGTTGTGAAATATATACTTCATAAACAATGATAGAAATGATTTGAAATCATTTTGTGCAAGATTGAGTAATATTATGACTATAATTTCATATGGCAGTGCTATAAATGGTCTCTTAGTACTCGAAAACATATTTGTCTATACTTGTGTTTGGGTGTTTTGTGTGCGGTGGATGTGAAAGGTAATGTTTGGAAAGGTAGTTGGCTCTATGTTTATATAGTTGTTGTAGGTTATAGTTATCTATTGATTGGCACATAAGTGATACGATATAGAAATTTGAGTTGAAAGGGCACTTTAATGAATCAAAACTTTGGCCCTGATGGTTGCGAATTTTTTTGTTTGTTTTCTTTATATGATTGTCCTTTCACCATTCTTTTTTTTTCAGTTTTGGCAAAACCTCCACTTTTTTCATTTTATTTTCTTGTATTATTTCTCAAGAAGTGCAATTTCTTTACCACGTTAAGTTACGGATGTCACTCTGTTTTTTCCATTTTTTTTATTTCATTATTTCAACGCACAAGCAAAGAAATATAAGAAGGCATGATCATTAATAGTGGAAGTGAAATTGACCTAAACAACATTTTGTGTAGCTGGTTTTGAAAATGGTTGGATATTGGTAATTATGGAATTTAAGGAGGAAACTATTTAGACGTATTTTGTAATGATTATGTAATTGAATGTGTAGGTGTTATGGTTGTTGATGGTATTTGTGTGTGCATTGTGTTAGTATGAGTTGATTGAACATTGTCATTTTTGAAGTGTTTTGTGAATTGACTTATGGAGTTACAACATGAAGGTTATATATAATTTATAGAGTGTTATTGAATTTCCTATGAAGCCTTTCTGTTTACATGTCAGTTTTATTCCAATACGGAAGTTGGAAAAATTATATATTTTAATAACCATCTGCGATCTGTGTCTCTTCAACATTCATAACCCAATAAGAAAATCAAAAGAGATAGACGTATACACACACACATAGATAGAGAAAAATAGAGAGAAGGTTTCTTAATCATTGTAAAACTCTTGCCTTTCTCTATGAAGCTCTTGAACATATAAACTGCTCTGTTTATTTGCCCAAAATGATTGTACATGCAAAAGATAATGGGTGCCACATAAAATGCATGCCATACTTTAGGCTTTAAAGGAAAATCTTTTAAGAGTTCAAAAACTTTATTAAATACATACAAAGTTGCAAGACTTCGAAGAAAAGATCCCTATATAATGTCAATTTGTACATTATTCCAAATTCATCCTAAAGATGTACGAGACTGGTATCAATTTATGTAACACCAAAAGGTGGACTATAATTTTACAATAATATTAAGCTATTAGGTGAACACTTTAAACTCCAACAGATTTATGTATCACCCAAAAGAAGCTCAATTTATCTCAGGGAGGAAGGAAAAAAGAAGTTGGAAAGACAGTTTATAAATTTACAATCTTTAGTTGGCCATTTATTTTTTAGATGTTCAGTCGTTATTCTGTGGTTTAAAATTTTATTTTTTTGAAATTACCTTTTTGTCATTTGTTTTGTATTTATAGAGAGATTAAACTTCATTAAATATTTTCTGAAGAGTTTTTATGTATGAATATTTAGTGAGCACTTGTAATGTTTTCGTTAGTTTTTTTTCTTTTTGTTTCTAAATAGCTCGCAATGAGCTTTGAACAAATACATAATCATAATGATAAATGTAAAAAAATGACACTATTTAGAAAATGCCATGCATTGTTAAGGGAAGCATGTAATGGTGAATGAAATTTATATGAATAAGCAAACTAAAAAACCAAAACATGATTTGACAAAGAAATTATTAATTTGTTATTGTTGCCCCTCAAATAGTTTGCTCCACTATGTGAAAATGCTATATATCTCCATATATGGATTTTATCAAATGTCAGATTCTTCGTTGTAAATCAACTTTCTTTTCCTGGTTGTGAGACTTGTTTCGATGTTGCCGTACTCAAAATCATCATCTGTATCATCCTCTTCTTCCCCTGAAATGTCTGAATGCTTGTGCATATAAGGTTCCGTAATGGCCATTTTCCTAGCCTAGTAAAGTAATTGGCATATTATATTGTAATTATTAGATTACAAATGTTAAGGGTAATTAAGATAGTATGTTTGTTAGAGTACCTTTTTGTCCGTTGTTGACGATGAAGTAATTTTAAGTTCAATTCCCCTTTCTTTGTTTCATTCTCCATGTACTCTTTTTTAGAATATTTAGGTGCATTGGTTTTTTCTTCTCTTCAAATTGCTAACAGACTGAATCTGTGACTGTTAGAAATGAATCATTTTTCATCATGTTAAAGTTGTAATAAGATAAAATGATTTGGTCATTAATTTTAATGTTTCATAAAACATTATGTATGTAACACTACCTTTTTATCAATGGGTGGGAAGAATTAATTTGAAGATTGATTTTCCCTTTGATTGTGTTTTTTCTTTTTCCTGCAATATTTTTATAAAATTGGTAATGCAATTAAAAAACTTTGTGTCAGTGGTATATATTAAATATTATATTCATACCTTTGGATTTTGAATTGGATATTGAAGTTCAATGAAGTCATTAGGTTCGAATATCCTTATAATTGAATAGTTTTGATAACCTTCAATTAGATTGAACTTTGTGATCTTGATAATGAATAAGAGCTTCTTGTTGATATGCTTTTCAAACAATGTTGGAATTTGCTGGTGATCTCCCTTTTGGAGTGTGAGCACATCTTCTGTAGAAACTCGGAATAGCCTCTTGATTTCCTTGTCAAATAAAACAAAAGTAGCTTTTCTAGTGTGATTGGATACTTTAAGCTTGACCTTGAAGCTGCAATTTTGATATTGTGAAAAAGATGTTATTATATATAATTTTTTTTTTTGTATAAATGAGGTAATGTAGACTTTGTTTACATTTTACCTTGCAGTTGGGAACATCATTTTTCGCTGCACTCATCACACCAAAAGCCGCCATCTTTACGCGTGATTTTCTTTTTGCAAGTATTACATCTAATATAGCAACAACTAAATGTGTTATCTATGGCCTTAATTTCAGCAACAACACTGAAGCTTTTCTCCTACATAAGGTGAAATAAAATGTTGAATATGTTCTTCTTATTGTGAAAAGAAGACATTATTAAGGTAGGCTTATAACCTGATAATCACTTTAAAATTGCATCTCCAAAATGTCATTGATTGTTCTTCTATTATTGAAAATGATTTGTTCTTGACTTAGTTGTTCATTTCTTTGGGGTTGTAGAAATTTCACTTTCTTATCTTCATCCATGAATCTATAATAGTGGGGAAAAATGTAAGGTTTGATGCGAACTAGGCTTATCTAACAAGCAAAACCCGCAACAATCTATTGATACCCACACCTTATATCATCCAAGAAATAAGTCGGATGGAAACTAGAACCCTTAATTATCCAACAACTAAGAACTCTAGCTATCAGGAAGTCACCACAATTAGATATGGATGTTCTAAATGATAAGACAAGTGAACTATCAAACAACTTATTTTGTTTAGAAAGTTCAAAGAATAAAACTCCAAGTAATTTGAAGCAAAATTCGTCACTTTGATTAAATTGATGAAATAGATATGCCAAATAGGCTACAAAATAAATTATTTATAAGAATTCTTAACCTTAAACCTAAACTAAAACAAATCCTTAAAAGATGAGGATAATAAACTCCTAAAAGATAAGAAAACAAGTCCTTAAAGATAAGGAATTATTTTGCTTGCCAACTAAGCTAAAGAAAAGTAATTCTATCTAAAACTAAACTCTTCAAAAATGTTTTGGATAAGGAATACATCCAAATTCATGTTTAACACTACTTGTACTAATTAACACATAGTTTGGCTTCATCTTGGGCTTGGAATACATGTAGCTACTCCTTTGAGCTTAATGCATCCAAATTGGACCCAATAACATTACTTGGGCCTAAATCTTCAATTTACACCAAATGAATAAGCTTTAGACTAGAATTAACTCCATGTGCTTCAAATGGATCAGATTGATTCAGATTTGTACTTTAAGCCCACATTGCTTGAATTAGCATATGTCATACTTCCTTCATCTTCTTAGCACATGCCCATGTGATTGGACTTCCATCATAAGTCAAAGGGTCTTTAATCCTTGTTGGATTAGGATTGCTTGTTACATATTAAATCCTTGTTGGATTAGGATTGCTTGTTACATATTGAATCCTTGTTGGATTAGGATTTCTTGCCATAACTTCAATCCTTGTCTGATTAGGATTCATCGGTATATTAGGATTCTCATCATTCCCCCTTTCCTCAAAATGATTTGTCCTTGAATCATGCCCATCTTCTAAAGTTGATAAATCCATGAGTCCTCCAGGGTCAAACACAAACTCTTTGGTTAAAAAATTCTCCTTTGAATGCAACTTCAAAACAACTTGAACTTGATTACACACTTGTAAGGTAAAACTGATTATCACAAACTTGTAAGAACTATAATTTTGTGGCTTCCTTCTAAACTTGAAACATGAATAGTTCTTCTTGCTTCGAATGAAGACTTCATAGATTCCCTTGTAGGCACAAGATACTTTAACAACATCAAATGGATCTTTATATGGCAAAGAATTCTACAAAATAACTTTTGAAACACTAGAAAAACAAAGATTAAAGTTGTTAGTGTAATCATGATGAATAACCAACTCTTTATCTTTCTTGATACTCTCAATCTCTAGCTTTTTCTCTTCACTCA
>CATIWM010309834.1:0-19756 GCA_949671775.1 Mallotus repandus
CAATTCTTTTAGAATAGAATCTCACTTCCCGTTTTCTCAAACCGAGAAAATAGAAGAACAAGAATATATATTCTAAAATTCACCAACACTCACAAGAGTTGTATAAAAATAGAAGTTGTTTAAAAGAGAATTTGAGAACTCAATTGAATGCTTAAGAGAGAATTTGAATAATCAAGTGTCTTAAACTTTCAATTGAGCTCTAAGAGTTATTTATATTGATAAATAACTCAAATTATAGTTATTAAAGTGAATTATGATGTCTCCAACGTTTACAAACATCAAATTGAATTAATTTGACTTTAATGTTGTTAAACTGCTACTCACAGTCGTGACTGTAGGCTCACGATCGTGACTTACAAAAATATAGCTGTTAAATTCAAATATATACGTTGGGTCTAAAATCTCATATTTTCATGAGTTGCTCATGGTCATGATGATAGACTGTGAGCAGCTCAAACTTTAAAATAAGCTGAGACGCCTGATGATCACAATTTGGAAGAGCTCGTGACTTAAGTTTGTGAAACCATCATGAGCACCCCACGATCGTGATGCTAGACCGTGAGGGGCTCAAAATTTCTTCATCAAAAGAGCCCTGTTGATTCTTGGCTCATGATAATAGGTCATGATTGGGATATGAGCTCGTGACTTGTAGCAATTTTACTTGATTTTGCATATGGTTGAAGCTCTTACTTCCATCAAATGAGTTGTGACATTAATCACTTAAGTAAAACTTTATTGAACTTATTTCACACACACCTAATAGACAATGCTAGTTAAATTGAAATTATTTGTCAAAGATCAAAATACAAGGATTGAATAAACCATTTAAGGTCAACAAAGTCTGATATGCTAAAGAGGTATTGACGAATTTATTGGCAAGATGGGTGTTGATGGGTTGATGGGGGGAACAGGAGCTGATAGGTTAATCTAAGTATCCGGAGTTGTGTTTGGTGGGGGACTGGAGGCCATTATGTGATTATTTTACTCGATAGACAACGATGACTTTAACTCAAAGATTCCCGCCACTTGATAACTTGTTTCTGGAACCTTTGATTCCTGTAAAGCAAACAATAAAAAAAAGGCAAGGTGAGAGGTAGGGATCTACCCCACAAACACTATGATGCCTAAGTCAGTGAGGGTGGAGAGAGAATTTAGAGAGATAAAGAGAGTAAAGATTGGATAAAATAATAAAATGAATAATAGTGAGAGATGTGAGGAGTATTTACAGAGGTAGTAATGCTCAAACATGTGAGGAATATGATTCCTCTTCTATGTAGGACTTACGCTTATTTAAGGAGTTTCCTCCTGATCCAGAAGTCTTCTGAATGAGGGACTTCTCTTCCTATTCGAATTTGGACATTCTTCCTCTGCAAATAACCTTTAGTTAAGAAAATAAACCCTTAATTTGATAGGAATAAACCTGTGGGGTATCACATATTTTTATTAATTTATATCTTTTATTTATAAATTTAAAAAATATATGTTAATACTTAAATGTTTGACCAATTTATAATTGATTTGACTTGATTTATAAGGGAATTAAAATTCATTCTTTAAGAACAAGAGAGGAATGATGATTCCTATTGATGGGAATTACTTTCCCATTCCCATGTTAATTATAACCAACCAAATACTAGGAATCAGAATCGTCCATTAAATTAATAAAAAACCTTAATGTATATTTTGTGTATTTTATACAATTAAAAAACATATTGTATCAACAATTAGATATTGCTCATCTTTTGAATTTCAGATCTTGGTGCATAAAGTCACGTTAAATTAATTGTTGAAATTTTTTTACCATTTTTCTTGTCCTATCCTATTGTTTGCACTTAAATTATTTTTTTAGCAAAGCCCATAAAATACTTATAAGTCCACAACTTAATGATATGTATAATTAATTAGTTACTGAAGCAAGGAAGTGGTTAGTTGTGGGACTTTGAAAGTGGAAGCAATATGGAGTGTCTTTAGTAGAAAATGTATGTTAAAGGGACAAAGGAGCAGTTAATAAACTGAAGATAAAGGAAGCATTTTCTGTAAGACAAAGATACCTAATCACTAAATCATCAAAATGACATAGAACTTTAAACACAAATAATGATCTTCAACATTTTAGCTTTTCTTTTCATTTTAATGTTAATTTTAGTGCCTTGTTTATATTTTTTTCAATCAAACTTTGTTTATACATCAGTTCCCTAATTTTTTAATGAAATGTCTAGTATTTCAATTCTTCAATTTATTTATGTTTAAACTCATAGCATTTATTATTATTTTCTTATTTTCAATCATTTAAGAAGGCAATTTCAGCATTAAACGTAGCTATCTTATTCACAACTAGTTTGGGAACCTTTATAGGTTTAGGTCCTTTGACCTACCAACAATTATCTAATAGAAGTTAAATCCTCAAGGTTGGTGAACCTAAATCACCTGGAATGCTCAACAATTCACTATTTTAAGGGCTAAAGATAAACATATTTTGGCATGCCTAGTGGGATCCTGTTGAAATGCTAAAAATCAGAAGTTCTTTAGGAAAAGAAGTTGAGAAGTCTCAGGATCCGGAGATAGATGCTACAATAGCAGGGCAAGGAGGAAATGTTCCTCAACTTGTGGATTAATTTGAGAAGAGCATCACATCTCCAGTTTATCAGTACAAGTCGAAGGCATACAATAACCTAACAAAGGGATTTTTAAGAGATAGTCATTCACATGCTTTTGTTTTAATGTCTAACATGAAGTTATTTTATAGAAGAACCATGAAATAAAATCTTGAAAGTATAAGAAAGTCAATCAAAGTTGTTTCAAGCTATGAGAAATGTTATTGAAAGTTAACTCACTACTGAAAGTCATTAAATCTCCATACATTAGTACAAGAGGCCACTCCTTAGCCTCTTGTGAAACAGAGTTTAGGAGAATCTAAAGGACAATCTATTTAAGAGGTTAAAGACTCTAGTTTTCCTCTAGTGGTAGTTCTAGAGAAGTATTTCCTGCCACACAAGAGGAATAAGAGAAATGAATTTGCTAAAGGGTCTCCAAATGGCCAAGTTAACATGAGGCCGATGCCCCCTCAAAAATTTTATGGTTTTAGTAAGCCTATTTCTTATTTTAGAGTCTATGATAGGAACACACCCAATAAGAGGTTCAAGGGACATGGTGTCTAGAGGAGCCAAGAGAAATAGGGAACATACCATTTCAGCCATGCACCCTAAGAAACCAAACCCTAGTTGATGTTAGTACTATAAGGAAGGTAGTACAGGAACTCTATGGCCTAGGTCTTAGACAAATAGGATGATCTAATTTTAAAAATTTATACTCAGAAATAGAGACAACCCTTATCTAAAGAGATAAAGAGTCCTTGAGTTTACTTTATTCTTAGAGAGGAAAGACAATTAACTTTGAACATGTTACTAGGTTCACTATTCAGTGTGGTGAATTAGCAAACGTTAAAAATTTCTATAATTTTAAGTTAAGATTATTTCCTAACTCATTGATTGTTTTTACATTCACTTGGTGTGCAACACTACCAAGGAACTCTATATTTACATGGTAGGAAATGAAGAGAGCTTTCCATGCTCAATTTTTTAGGATGGAGCTTGAGGTTTATATTGTTGAACTGTCCAGGATGACATAGAGGCCTAGAGAAAATGTTGACTCTTTTGTTACTCAGTTTAAGAAGATGAAAAACCATTGTAAAATCTTCCTACAAGAGACAAAGCATATGAAGATGGCCTAGAGAGGACTAGACATTGAGCTTAGAAAGAAGTTCCTAGAAATTGAGTTTAGAGACTTCTATGCACTCTCAGAAAAATTGGTAGGATATGAGGAGCTCATTCATAAGGAGAATTAGAGGAGAAAGGTTTTTATGGGGACCTATTTCTAGGAGGTGCATAATCCTGAGGTTGCTATGGTAGATCTTACTACCTAAGGATCCTGTGTTTGTCTTTACTCATAAAGAAGACACCAGAGCTATGAAAAAGTCACAAGCCTTTACTGCTCAACCATAGTACAAGTTTAATGTATCTAAAAATGAGGAGATTTTTTATTTCTCAGTGAAAGAAAAGTTTATTACTTTTTTTGTAGACTATAAGGCCCCAACAAATATAGAATTAAAAGGCAGAGATTACTGTAAGTTCCATAATTCCTACAACCATTCAACTAATAATTGTTAAACTTTTAAAAATATGGTGCAAGAAAAAATTAACAGGGGAGTTTCAAGTTTTCTGATAAGAAAGGAAACAATATTACTGGATGAAGATCCTTTTCCTCTGGTGGCCTTTATGAACACAACTACTTTTGATCTTCGCTCATTTATCAATAAAAAGAGAAGGACTCTTAAGAAATGAAGGAAAGGTCAAAGCCACTATTTAAGAATGTGTGGGTTAAAAAGTCAGAACCAGAAGAGGGCCCATTAAATTAAAAAGCCAAAAAAGCTAAAGTAGCACCAAAGAAAGAGATTCAAAAAATGCCCTAAGATTTGTGGGTGGCTCTAGGAAACCAATGGTATAGATATTAATATAAAAAGTTACTCCAGCCTTTTATAAGGACGTAGAAAAGAAGAATGCGAAGGTAGAGAGCTTTGGAGAGAAGGCTCAAAGAACTAGATCTTTCATTACAAAAATCCAAATTTAAATTCAAGAGACAAGCCACTAAGGATAAAGATATAGAAGGGGAAAAAGACAACTTAAAAAGATGCTATGGATGAAGTAGAATTTGTTGCAAGTTCTAAAAAAATAGGTTTTGTGAAATGAGCAGTTTCTTTATGGGTAGTATTTTTATTACTTTGGCATGTACTACTGCTTTCATTGTTTTGCCTCATGGTTTTAGGTCTACAAAATCAAATGATAATGTAGTAGAGATTGAGAATAGAACAAAATAACATGAGGAGACACAATATGACGTAGAGCATGATATGTTGGGAAGAGTCACCATTCAGACTCTAAAAAGCAATAGAACAAAGAAAGTGATGTTGGAGAAACCCTCAATAGAGATGACAAAACACATTAGGTCTCTCTATATCTCATTCAAATGGAAGACCAGTAACTTGCATACTTATTGATGATGAGTCTGCATTAAGTGTGATACCTTTAAGGATATTGCCTATGTTAGGAAGAATTGAGAAAAATGTCAAACCTACAAATGTTATTATGTCAGCCATTACTAATGAGGTAAATAAGGTTATTGGTGTATTGCCAATAAAGCTCATAGTGGGAAGTAAAACCTCTCTTACCACTTACTTTGTTGCAAATTCTTATGCAAATTATAATACTTTGTTAGGGAGGGACTGGATACATGCCAACTAGTGTGTCTTTTCTTCCCTTTACCAATTTCTTTTATTTTGAAAAGGTGATGATGTAGAGGTCATTTAGGTTGATCCATATTCCCTCAGTACTTATTCTGATGCAATTAAAGTAAGGTTCTATGATGCATAGTTTTGACCAATCTAGTTCATAGGAAGAAAGAAGAATGGAGAACCCAAGTTAATCTACATGTCAGGGAACCAAGAGGTTTAGAGACAGGCTAAATCTATTGTCAATCCCACTACTATCGAGCCTTATAAGCCAATGGCATAAAAGGCTACTACTGAGTTTCTTGATTGAAGTTAAATGACTACTTTGGATGGAGTTATAAAGAATTGCCCAGTTTGAAAAACTCTTGTGGAGCACTAATTGGCAGTTAAAACAGAGTTTAAGTCTCATCGATAACCACTCAGAAGGACGTCAAAAGAGGTGGAAATTAAGGTAAAGGAGGAAATTAAGAAGTTGCTTAAGGCCAAATTCAGAAGGCTTACAAGGTATGCTCAATTGCTGGCAAATATTATTCATGTTGTAAGAACAAATAAAAAACTGCATATTTGTATTGATTTTAGGGACCTTGATGCTACCACTCCAAAGGATGTATATGTGATGCCCATAGCAGACATGTCGATAGATGCTGCAGTAGGAAATGAGTTGTTATCTTTTATTGCTAGATTATTTGGATACAACTAGATTTAGTGGAAGATGTGTATTAGTGGGAATAAGGAGCAGTTAACAAACTGAAGATAAAGGGAGCTCTTTCTGTAAGACAAGTACAACTAATCATTGAATCACCAAAATAATATATAAATTCAAATAACAAATTAACAACAATCTTTGATATTTTAACTTTTCTTTTCATTTTACGGTCGATTTTAGTATCTTGTTTATATTTTTTGGTTCAATCAAACTTTGTTTATACATCGGTTCCCTAGCTTTTCAATGAAATCTCTAGTTATTTCAGTTATTCATTCTAAATCTATTTAAGTTTTATAGCAGCTACTATTTTCTTATTTTCAATCATTTAAGAAGAAAATTTCAACATTAAACTTAACTATCTTATTCATAGCTAGTTTAAGAACCTCTGTAGGTTTAGGTCTCTTGATCTACCAACATATGATATTAATTAGATCCTCAAAGTTGGTGAGCCTAAAATTATTTGACATGTTCGATAATTCACTGTTTTAAGGGTTTGAGGGAAACATCTATCTGGATCCAATGGATTAATCACACACATACACACACATATATATATATATAAAAAAGAAGACTCTCAGTAGTTGGATTCTCCCAGAAGCTATTTACGCGCTTTTAGATCTTCAAATTTTTAGCTATAGAATAAATCTATCAGTGTGGGTTATAAAAAATAAATTTAAGTAGTTTAATTCTCTCATAACCTATTTACACGCTTTTAGACTTTTAAATTCTTCACTATAGAATAAATCTATCAGTGTGGGTCACAAGAAATAAATTCATTTTATATGATGGACAAGGGCATAATACTATGGACATTATTTGTGTGATAAATTATTTATAGCCATTTGAATTGGATGACAAGATAAGCTGATATGATGTTAAAACCAAGGGTTCCTCTTTTTTTCACAAAAGCATATGAATAAATGTTTCTTAATGCTTCATTTTCTGTAATAAAAACCGACCATTTTGTTTTCCACAGCATGGGGCTTACTCTTAATTTGTCTAGTTATGGTTTCACTTTATCATTCATATTCAATAATTTCTTAACTCTTTTTCTTCATTCAAAACCTTAATTTATGTATCTACAAAAGTATTTTCTTCATTTAAAACCTAAATGTATGTATCTACAAAATATGTTAACACATTATTTATTCAAATTTCATATATTTAAAATTTTAAATTAGTGAAATTATAAATCTATTAATTAGATTTATAAATGCTCATAACCAATTAAAATATTCTCAAATAAAAATAGATAAGAATATGTATTATATAGTTAAATTAAATTTTTGCTGTACCTTTTTTTTGTGATTTGAAAGTTTAATTAAAGAATTCAATGTATAAAAAATATAATACAAAAATTTTATGTATATAAATAAATATAAAAAAAATTATGTTAACAACATAAAAATATGAAGGGCTAAAAACAATTTTTTTCCTACCAACATTTATTAGTTCAAGTGATTCCTACCAACATTTATTAGTTCAAGTGATCAAAATTTAAATTTTTTCAAATAAAATCTTGAATTTGAGTCTTATATACATAGACATAATATTGAAAAAATTTTGCTCCTATTATAAGATTCACTCAACTGAAACTGTAAAATAGTCAAAGTTCATATAATTATCAAAGATAAAAAGCATAAAATATTTTAAAAAATCCTATAAGATTCACTAAATATAAATAGAAAGATAGAATTTTTATATATGGAGAATTAGTTTAAACCTATGAAGAATGGTGTACATGCATTTGAAGATGTGAGCCAGCTGGGGAAGGTCTCATCTATCTATCTATACACAATGCCACATTATTGATGCCAATTCAATTTCAACCACTACAAATTTTTTCCTCCTTTCTTTCAATTTATGTTTAGATTTGGGTTGTCATTCAAATATCCATAAATCAATTATATCCCTTAAAATATTTATCTAAACAATCTTTAATATAAATTCAATTTTTGCATATTATTTTACAAATTAATATGTCCCTCCAAAAATTATTTTTTAAGTATGCCATTATAAATTAGTGCATGTCGGGACTCGAATCGAAAGTTATCAAAATCTTACTATATCAATATATTTTTAATTTTTTTATATTAATCAAAAGATAAAAATATCAATTGATGGATTATATAATAAGAGTCGTTCTCTATGATGATTAAATTTATATTTTATATTTCAAAATATTTTGAAAAAAAGTGACCACTTGACTGTTCAAAACTTCTATTGACAAAAAATAAGACTTTTTTTTTTCAAGTTAGATGGAAAGAAAGTTATATTCTTTTTAGTCCCCTAAAACTAAATTTATCTTAAATTAAGTAATATAGATAAAAATATTAGACAATTAAGAAATTAATTATTTTTTAAAAAATAATACATAGTCTAAAATAGATAAAAGAAAAATTATTTTGTGTGTGCATGTGACCAAATTCATTAATATAAAATGAAATACGACATGTGCCTTATTTGAAAAGGTCTAATTTTTTTTTTTGGTACGATGTAATTGTTGAGACGAAGCCAAATACAGCAATAATTAATATTTCATGTGGTGGCTATTATGACAATTCATATTTATTTATTTATTTATTCATAATAATTAGATGCAAACTTGAATTTGACATTTTAGCAAAAAAAAAACCTCCAATTTGAAGAAAGGCAATAATGCAATGCATATATGGTTTGTTTGAACATTTGACCCCCTCTCCCAGAAAAGGAAAATTGTCCAGAGAGTTTTGGCAATTTTTGCCTTTGCTTTGTCTTAGTTGGCAACTTGTCATCTTCTTTCTTTTATTTTTCTTTTCATAACGTCCTACATAAGTATGTTTTAATTAAAATAATACATCATAGAATTTTTACCCTTTCTATAACTTTATTTAACTCCAACTAAATTAGTTGATATATAATAAATTTTGAATATTGATAATTTAAATTAAAAATTAAGATAATATATTATTATTTTTGATAAATAATGAGATCATATAATTTTAGCATTAATGGATTGTACAATAAAAAATAATTTTCACCTTTTAAATCTACCAAAGTAAAATTTATAATTTTACCTTAAAAAAAAAATTATCACTTAATTATTCTATCTATAAAATAATTGATAAAAATTATCATTCATAAAATATTAATGTATCCTTTTAGTTATTGTCCTATGTAAATAAATACTGCACCAAAACATAAGATGGCATTAAATAAATAAAAAGAAAAAGACAGGTACTAATTAGCTAAGTGGAAAATATTGACTCGTCAGCAAATAATTAGTCTATCTCAGCAAAAGCTTAGTTGTGCATCATGCCAACGTACATATTACCATATCTTTCTTTCTTTGGTTAATGCTATCTTCATATATATATATATATATATATATATATAATATTTTTAATCTTTTACATATTTATACTGAATTTTAAAACTTGATAAAATTAAAATGATTTGAAAATATTATTTATAATTTTATCATAATTTAATATATTATTTATAATTTTAATATAATTACGATTTATTTATTAATTGAATAATAAATACATATATAATATTTGAAGTAAATTAGCTAATATTTATTATTATAATAATAATATATATTTATATAAAAAAAGATAAGTATAATTTTTACAAATTAAATAAAGTTTTTATTTTTATTTTACATTTTTTAAATTATTAAAATTGAATTCTAACTATTATAATTAGTATTTATATGATGTGAAAATGTAACTCACAAAAATAGAAATTAATTATTTTACTATAGATATTATATATTTATTAAAATATAACTTTGCTAATATTATAAATAATTTATCAAATTGAACAAGTTTGACTGTAACTACGAACTCAAAATATTATTTAACAAAAACAATGGCAACTAATTAATCAAATAATTGTTGATATATATTCATTTTTTAGAATAAAAGCAAAGTTCATAGATTATCGTAAAAAAGCAAGCAGAAGGAGAGCCCACAAAATTGCTAATATGGAGGTGGTGACTGTGGTTATTATTTATTGGATCTTGTTTGGGACTGAGTGCTGGCATCCAATGAATTCTGCACCTTTTTCATTCTTTTCTTCGGCATCTATCAATCAATAAAACATTTTAATTATTAACGTCAAGTACAATGCAAGTAGAATATACCTAAATTTGTTGTTCCAAAAAAAAAGAATATACCTAAATTTATATTTAGTTTAATTATTATTTTTTGTTTAATTCTCTTTTTATACAGTGATAAGAATTTCCACTATTTTACAATTTAAAAATTGGAGAAAATTAAAAAAAGTAAAACTGTTTTATATCTGTTTTTAATATAATAAAATTTAAATTTGATCAAGTAGATGTGTAATACTCATTTCTTTTAAAAATATTATAAGGTATGAAATCTGAATTATGCTATTATTGATTTATAAAATTAATTTTTATTTTACACAAATATATGTATATTCACTTACTTTTGCATTAATTTGTTACGTTGTCCATATATTTTTAATTTTGTTAAATTAACATATCAATTTATTTATAACTTATTATATAAATATCTATTTACAAGGTTCAACCACCTATATTTGAATGAATTTATCATTTTATCCTCTATACTTGTATAAATTTACCATTTTATCACACTATATATGATGGTATGTTACTTTATATTTTTTTTGCCAAAAATACAAACAAATATTTATATAAAAGATTATGGATAAGTTGCTGTATTAATTTGATAATACTAAAAGTACAAAGTGTAAACTGGTAAAATTGTACAAGTACATGCGGCTACACATATAACATGTTTTCTACTTAATTTTTTTAATTGGTTGAAGTGGTTAATTTTCTATCATAATGGGAAAGAACAAGAGAAAAAAAATATTTACTCTTCATATCTAAATGTCCATAGTTTTATTATTCCACAATGTAGTCTATTAATATATAGATCGTCTAATTTAAGAAAATTATCCCAAAAAAAGTATAATTTAAGAAAAGTTTAAAATTAAAATTTCATATAAAAAATAAGTTCTTATAATCCCCTTGCAAACGTTGATTTTGTTTTTTTAAACAAGTTGTAAACGTTGGTTTATTATTTATTTATTTTAATGTATTTTTGTTTTGTCCTATAAATAGAGAGAAGATGGTGGCGGCTTTATGTGTGTAATTATAGCCGCGTAAGTGGAGGTGAGGTGGGAGGAAGGTGATGACTGTAGTAGCAGTCACCATTATCATCACCAATTTACCATTACCAAGAGCCGTCTATTTTCCTCCAAATCTTATTTAAACCTAAATCACAGCCGTCTCTCAAATGGATTCTTTCTCCTTCATTATCTTCTCCTTCTCCACCTCTGTTTTCGATTCCAGGTTTTTCTCTTCTCCTCTTCTCTCTTCTCGCTTCATATACATATACACACGCACACACATCCAGGTGCGAATTGCTGTTCAGTTTCATTCATTCGTTTCTTAATCGTTGAATCTTTTTTTTTTTTTTTGAGTGATTACAGAACAGAGTTGCTTAATCTTCATTCTGCTTCTGCATGCTTAATTATATTTATGAAGCTAATTAGTTATTTATCCGCTAATCATGGAAATTCTTTGTTCATTTTCTCTCTAATCTTGAAAATATTTCTTGTAGCCATGAAACCTTTCATGTATTTTCTTCTTCTTCTTCTTCTCCTTTTTTTTTTTTTGTTTTTCTTTTGTCTGCAAATTAATTAATGTTTTTGGCGTACATTCATTACTGTTGATGTTCTATTTGAATCTCAAAATTTAAAAAAAAAATGAAAAAACCACCATTTTATAGGATACAAATGCACATCTTGATCTCATCTTCCATTTTTTTTAAGAAAAAAAAAAGAGAAATGGAAGGTAATTAAGAATCAAATTCTTATTTTTAACGTTTTAAAAGTAATTATATTATTAAATTGTTTAATTATTTTTTTACTATATTAAAAAAAATTATAATATTACACTACTTAACTTTCAATTTTTTTAAAATTTTTTTATATTTTTTATGCATAATAAATAAAGAAAGAAACATATGAAGAAGAAGGGAAAGGCCTAATTAACTAAACAAATTCTTAACTTCACGAACAATTTTAATAATTTTAATATGCTCTTTCAAGTTTTAGTATTTAATTAATGTTGCGTTCCAATAATTATAATATTGTGAGAAAAAATTTAAAAAATAAAATCAAAATTAAAAAAAAAATGTTATTGTATAACAGATGGCGATATCATATGCTGCTAAATGAGTCATAATCCTAAGAAGAAAGAGTTGGTACTGTTAATGTTGGACACGTATGCAATTGTGGGACCATAGCTTTGCTGGCAGTAATGATTTTAATTAATATTTTCTGGTTTTTTCTTCATTTATAAAACATCAAATTTTATTATAATTATTAACCAAAGACAAAAAAACATTAAATCTTTTGTATTCTAGATTTGATCAGAAACCTACGACATAAAAAAGAAGATGAGAATGAGCATGAGTGACTGTGATGTCTACCTAACTTTTAAATGCCTACGTAACTGTGTTCTTCCACTTTCTTTGGATTTGCTTCTAATCTATGAATTTTGCTTCATCTGGGGTGGGTGTCTCACCCAGCATGAGGTTGCGGTTCGAGTCTTCCCCTCAATACCTAAGAAATTTAGGGATATTTTTATATATTGAAATTGAATTTATAATACATATTTTAAATATTTTATATTAAAAATTTAATATATTTTGATTTAATTTTTTTGCTGAATTTAATTAAAAAAAATCAGTAGACTAAAATTTATATGTCATATAGTGAGGTATTCTTTCTTTTATAAAGCATATATTAACATTAATATATTAAGGTTATTATTACTACTTTTCACAATTCTTCTTCTGTTTTATTTTTTTTACATTGTATTTTTTGTTGGTGTCACATTTGATGTAATAATGCTAACATCATCTCCCAAATTTATCAAAAAAATAATGCTCCAACTTTTTCTCGGTCAATGGCTCTATTTCATGATTAAATTAACCAACTTTTACTGTTTAAAAAGAAATTTCATATTTCATACAAATTTTAATTTCTTAAAATATTTTTTTTGAAGTTTGAATATTTTTTATTGGGATGATAAGTACGTACGTATTGCAATTCTTTATCTATTTAATTGTGAAATTTTTTATATATTTTTTAAAAAAATTTTAAAAGTGAAAAATAAATTTTGATATTTAATAATAAAATTTTTCAGAATAAAAGTTTCAAAGTAATTTTTTAATTTGTAATTTGAAAAATAAAAACTAAAATTTTCACTTATTTAAACTCTATATCAAATCCTAGTAACAACAATAACTTTTTTTTTCATTATTTTTTTAAAAATTAGAAAATAAGAAACCTTAATTCTTCTATTTATGTTATAGAAAACAAAACAAGACAAAACAAAATTTGCTCTCCAAGGTCTCAATACAACATTTGAAAGGAAAAAAAAAAGAAAAGAATAGCTATAATGTTGTGTTCTTTTTCCTCCCTTTAATCAAAGACCAAAAAATTGACGCCCTACCTTGAAAAGAAAACAATGCATATTCTTTTTAACTTTGTCCACACAATTTTTAGGAAACTTGATTATGATATTGCAAAACATTTCACTTTCATTCTTTAGTTGCTTTCCTCAGTGGCTCCCATGTCTCCAATAATTTTGCTCCTGAAGTGCTCCTGATGTTACATACATGCATATATATATATACACACACGCACACAACTTTGATCAACAATGATTAAACTCTATTAACTATCAATTTAATACTTTTTTTTGAGAAAACTATCAATTTAATACTTAAAAAAAACTGCAGCAAGTCTAATAATAACTACATATTATATGACATTGATCATGAGCTAGGTTTCTGTCTTTTTCTACATTATGACCCTGGTACATGCTGATGTTAAGGATTTAAGTGACCCTTATTTTATTTTATTTTATTCTATTCATTTTCTTCCCTTGTTAAGTGGGTTCAACATTACTGAATTTATTTGCTGGGGGACAAAATATAAATGCACAAATAATAATAGAGAGATCCCCACTAGATTCACATTTTGTTTTTTGATATCAAAGTTTTCAACAAATAATAACAAATACTCACTTATTGAATGATTTTGTTCTGGCACATTATTAGAACAGAATATTGGTGCTGCTGATGAGATGCTTACAATTGTTTGACAGCATCTACAAACAGTACTGTTTATGTGTTTGTGTTTGTGTTGTGACATTGCTTATGGTAAATAGTTTTGATGGAAAAAGTTTCTTTAAAGATTAATTCTCGATCCACCCGGTATATTTTGGGTCCACCATAATTAATCTGCTATCCAATCTTTTTTTCTCCCTCTTAGGATTTTTCATTTTACATTTTATGCCTCGGTATGTGGTAGTAGCATCAATCCTGCCTATTTCACACTATTCCATTAGAACTTTTGAAAGCATACCAAATATCAAAAATCCAGTGAAATATTTTTTGAGTGTGAAACAGATCATCTGAGCCTAAATTAGAAGGGAAATGAAAGTCTTTGTGATATTTATAGCAGATAGTTGATTTGAATGTTAACATTAGCGATAGGCTATATATGATTGAACTCATATTCAAAGTCATTTCTCCATAAAAAGCATGAAAATTATATATACCTTAAACTAACATACATTTAGAAGAAGATGTGACATCTCATTTGACTGATATGTTCAAGCAAGGTCATTCCTGTTAAAAACAGAATAGAAACTGTTTATAAAGACCCCACTCTATGTTGGCATTTTGTAGCTTTAAGCTCCTTACACACAAATGCTAACAACTAGTGATACCTTCATGGTTCTTTCCTCCCCAACATCCAAGGGTTTTTTTATGTTCGTTTTTCTAGTATATATATATAAAAAAATTTATATAATCTCCTGGTTAGTTTTACGCATACTCCAATTGATTTACTTTTTTCTCTTTTTTATAAACTAAGTGCAATGATACGTACTTACATTTATCAGAAAATAAATTTATCATCAGATAAACATGAATTCATGAATTCATGAGTTTATTTTCTTTAATTTTTCATATGATATTCATTTTTTTTACATGTGATTCGAATTCTTTTATTTGGTAGTAGTTAAATTTTTCTTCTCATTTTCCTGTTTTTGCTTTTAGAATTTGATTGTGATTGTTGTCCTAACATATGCTTCTCTTTTGTCTGTCTATGTGCTTCACTTTGATGATCTTTCCCAGGATTTTCCTTCTGTTCTATTAAATACATCAACAGACATTGTAAACAGTTCCAAGCAACAAAAGGAAAAAAGGCACAGAAATTTATAGGAGATAGCAACAGACAAAGAGAAATCAGAGGAGGAATTTATTACTTTTGCAAAGTTGTGAAACAGAGTTAGAAAAAAAAAAAAAGACAAGGATGGGTTTCTGGTCCCTCTTTGAAGTGGCATCTATGCCAATTCTTCAAGTTCTATTGATCAGTGGATTAGGAGCTTTCATGGCTACTAATTACTGGAATCTTCTTACTTCAGATGCAAGAAAATCATTGAACAAGGTCAGATATACACACACACACACATCAATTTTACCTACTTATTTTTTTTTTTTTAATTGAAGCATATGAACTCTTTTT
Organism: Mallotus repandus; assembly: GCA_949671775.1. Lineage (NCBI taxonomy): Eukaryota > Viridiplantae > Streptophyta > Magnoliopsida > Malpighiales > Euphorbiaceae > Mallotus > Mallotus repandus. The sequence goes on from CATIWM010309834.1 coordinate 15,582, forward strand.
GGCAATGCAGATGGTGTTCGTGGTGTTTACACCTTCACTCATGTTTGCTAGTCTGGCTAAAACTGTGACACTTCAAGACATCATCTCATGGTAGGCTATATGTGTATTATTAGCTTTTCCAAAGTTCTTGTAATGCAAGAACTGGATACGACTAATTTAGTACTGAACTTGATCATGGTTCATTTGTTCAGGTGGTTTATGCCTGTGAATATTGGCTTCACCTTCTTGATTGGAGGGATTGTTGGATGGGTACTTGTTAAAATTCTGAAACCTCAGCCTCATCTAGAAGGACTTATTATTGCTACATGTTCAGCAGGTAACTTGTTGGAATCAATATAAATGATCGCAACCTTTTTCTTTTCATGAAATTCAGCTCCTGATCACCCCGTGCTTCGATGCTCCTTAAACATAGGAAATCTGGGAAATCTTCTTCTGATAGTTGTCCCAGCAATCTGTAATGAGAATGGAAGTCCATTCGGTGATCGTGAAGCTTGCAGATCCACTGGCCTATCATATGCTTCTTTCTCTATGGCGGTAATGCCAATGTTTAACAATTGATTTCTTTTGTTTGCAATAATATTAAAGCAACCTTTTTAAATTGGAGATATCATCTTCTTACTACTGCAGCTTGGTGGGTTCTACATCTGGACTTATACTTACCACTTGATACGAACTTCAGCTGTGAAATTCAGAGCAATTCAAGCAGAAGAGGAGGCCTCAAAAACACCTAACAAGGACTTAGAAGCAACTCCTGAAACTTACCTTCTTAAGGGAGAAGATCAAGAAAACGTTGTGATATCTGTGCGATCAACAAAATCTGTTGATGATCAAGAAATCCAAGCAGTAAGTGTCCCCTGCATCTCGTGTATGTGTATGCGCAAGTCTCAAGCTTCCTAATCGCTGGGGTATTTTTTTTTAGATCGTCTCCCAGGAATCACAACCTGGCCTTGGAAAAGTGGGATCATTCTGGAGTAAATATATAGGAATCATTCATCAGATTGTGGAGGAGCTCTTGGCTCCTCCGACAATTGCCGCCGTGAGTTTCTTCAATGTTTCACACACATATATATATATATTTACTGATTGGCAGGAACTGGAAACTTTCATACACAATATAGCTGCTAACCAACTTAGCTTTATCTGTAATCTGTCAGATTTTTGGATTCATCTTTGGGGCAGTTACATTCTTGAGAAACCTGATAATTGGGAGTGGTGCTCCCTTGAGAGTTATCCAAGACTCCATCAAATTACTTGGGTGAATATCATTATCTTTTAGTCTTTAAATTGCACCATTTAAGCTCAATTATTAAAGGCAACTCAAAATGAAAATTCCCCTTTTGTAGAGATGGAACTATTCCTTGTATCACACTTATTCTTGGAGGCAACCTCATTCAAGGTAACAAGATCTTCTATTCATGCTGCTCAATTGCTATGCAAACACAAGAAAATGTGAGCTCACCAGTTGGCTTTATTTTATGTCATCAATTGAAAAGGTTTACGCTCGTCAAGAGTCAAGCCATCGATCATTGTTGGAGTGGTTCTTGTTCGATACTTGGTGCTTCCTGGAATCGGTATTTGGCTTGTAAAAGCAGCTGGAAGTCTTGGCTTCCTTCCATCAGATCCTCTTTACCACTTTGTGCTGATGATTCAATATACCCTGCCACCTGCTATGAATATAGGTATGCAATTTTATATGCTATTAGCCATACTTTAAAGATGACAAACTGACAATACAACAAAAATAAGATTTTGAGACGTGCCTAAAAAATGGCTCTAAATTGAAAAAAAAAAAGCGCCACTAATTAAGTATTTGAGACGAAATTCATAAATGCCTCTAAATCATTGCCTTTTGAGATGAAAAATCTCTATTATAATAATAAAATGCAATGATAAAATGCAGGTACAATGACACAACTGTTTGATGTGGGTCAAGAAGAGTGTTCAGTCCTCTTCCTATGGACATATCTGGTTTCAGGTTTAGCACTTACTTTCTGGTCAACAGTCTACATGTGGATACTGTCCTGAACGACCCCTAAGCAGAGTGTATTTTGTCCCCAGCCAGTTAGAGTAAAAGAATTATCATTTCAAATAGCCTGCAAATTACATATTATAGTGTGATTGTGTGAAGTATAGAGCCTTAGGTATTTTAACAGGGTTGCTTGCTATAATGCTATGTAATGCCCTGTTGTTGTTGTGACCACCACCACCACCACCAATGTTTTCTCTCTTCATTTTTTGAAAATTTGTAAATTGATTGTTTAGTGTAAAATGAAGCCACACAGTGTTCTCAAGTGAAGTACATTCAGTTATTATTTTTTATAAAAATCAAAGCCTTCAAATTCTTTTCAATAGCAGAACAAGTATTTCATATTTTATGGTACGTGAACATGAGAAGAGATCATGTTTCAAACACTATTATCATTTTTTTTTACTTTGCAGTGTGATTGCACCCACATTTCTCTATTTGAAATTTTAACTATTTTGTATTCCTTTTATCTTCCCTATATTCTTGTGAGAATTGTAAAGTTTTCGAGGTAGACAACTATTATTTATCAATATTAGTGTAAGTTATCACTCGTATCACCCTAACAATCAGGCTCGGGGTCAAAAGATTAACTAATACAATGGACCTTTCTCCTCCTAGTTCGTAGGCTAAAAATTATCAAAATCTATCAAAGCTAAAAGTTGGAAAAACATAAGATAAATTTCAAAAATCATAAGCAAAACAATATTACAATAATCATTCAAAGAATACAAGAATAAAACAAATATTATTTTTAGCTCAAACTATGATTTCATTACAAAATTTAATACACATCTCTTTTGTTAGGCTGCATCTTATCTTAGTTTAAAGTAGTTAAAACCGGACAATATCAATGACATATAACAATTGCTAAAAATATATATTTTTATTATGTTTACTTTAAAAAATATATTAAATGATTAACAATTATCGGAATCAATTGATAGAACTATTTTTATTTAAATGATATTTTAAGTTTAAGTTATAGTATATGAATTCGATTTAGAATTTATTTTTAAGAAGTTGAATATTTTATGTATGGGGAAATTATATAAAAAATTTCAACCTTTGGGGATACTTTCAATTAAAGTCCTGTTGAATTTTTTTCTTGCACATAAAACCACAACATTTACAACGTTAGCAAAAAAGACCCTCTGTTTCAAAACACGTTATAACGTGCTTATGTGGCCATTTTCTTTTGTAATTTGGGGTCCACTCGGATGACTGGACTAACCCAGTCGATGATAACGAGGCTTTTGCCTCCAAAATGGAAATTTCAATTAAAAAAAATTGAAACCCTAAAAAATGAATGATAGCTTTAAGCTTGAAGCTGTTGGTAATGTAAGATTGATCGCAAAATGGAGAGTTTGGTCTGATTAAGAGAGAACGACGACGCCCTAAAGAGTAAAGAAGTTTCAATTCCATTGGTTCTAAAGTAGAAGAAGTGGCTGCCATCTAGGTATGGAAAATGGAATTTTATTTTTGTGCTTGTTGGTTTATGAGTAAGAGAAGAATAATTTCCACTTGCATTTGTTTATTAGTGACAAAGTATGTTATAAAAGTAGTCTGTTGCATTTATTTTTTTGTTGCGTTGATAAGATACAGAGTAAAAGAAACTTTGTTTCTCCAACTATTAACACCATGGGTCTGCATGTGGTCCCCTAATTGTCTCTTTGCTTTATTTGAAAACTATTTGTCACATTTTATGGTTGTTTAACAAATTTATTTAGGGAAAAGTATATTAAAATACTTTTTTTTTGCTTTAGGGTTTTCGAAATGGCAACTAGATATATAACTATTTGCCTCCATCATACTAGGTATTTTATTGGGAGTCCTTGGCCTGAGTATATTGGTGGCAAAGTAACTATTTTTGATAATAATGATGTGAATAAACTAAGTTTATTTGAATATAAAGATTTGCTTAAGAGGTGTGGACAATTAGATTTTGAAACATTTTATTGTCGAGTTCCTGGTAAGACTATAAAGAATGGGTTAAGGAAAATAGCAACATATCATGAGAATAATGTGATGGTTGAGAGTTTAGGTGATATAGACACTGTTGAACTATATGTCTTGCATAGTTGGCAAGAAAAAGCAGCAAGGGCAGATATAGCTCAATTTGTTTTAATTATAGAAAGTGGAAAAGAGGGTG